>CAUDNR010004246.1:0-18492 GCA_958430865.1 Entrophospora sp. SA101 | reverse complement strand
AAGTGCGTGTTTTCAAACTTTTGAATAAATCATATTTTAATGGTGAAAAAATATATCCAAATAGCGAGCGTTATTGGTTAAGTATAAACCTCATAATGAAAAATTTAACACAAGCCTTCAACATTCTATGGCAGGTAGATAAATATACTAATACATATGTTTTTTTTTTGCTTAAAATTTAAAATTTCTACACCCATTAACTTGCAGTTAATTTAAAGCTAGATACCGCCTTTTGGTTAAATTAATTAATTAGAGACAGGTAAACATATTATTTATGGATGCTAATTATGATTTTTTTCTTGAATTAGCCATTTAGATATTATTTGTGCTGTCTTAAACTAAGGACATATAGTAGTAACATATTTAAATTTTTATTCGTTTTATTCCGATTATTTGTTTTTATTCGAATTACTCTTTATTCCGTTTATTCGTTTTATTCAAATTACTTGTTTTGATGGCTTAATTCAAATTACTCGTTTTATTCAAATTATTCGTTTTATTGAATCATTCTATTGTTTAAGCACGACTTTTGTTGTTGTTGTTCATGATTAAAATCATAAATTAATTTATCATGAATATGATTATCATTTCTGATGTGGTAGGCAGCACCGAATATTCGAATATTCACACGTGTAACCGAATATTCATTGAAATAATAATAATAATAAAATAATAATATTCGAATATTCATGTGTCGAATGTTCATTCAAATGATTAACATCACCAATCATCTTTCTCAGTATTAGTTTATTTTCCTATTGTTATTATTATCGGAGAATATCGAATGAATGAATGAATAAATACAATACCAATGATTGATTCTTTGATCAACACTTCTAGAACAGCAATACAAATAATCGGGATATTTATTAACATGTAAAAAAAAAAAATCAAAAAAGAATATAATTTATTTGACTTTTCACAAATAATATACCAATTAGACCATTTTTATTCAAATTTCTAATCTTTCATTTATTACAACTGGTGTACCTTATTATCAGCTCCTTCTTTGTTGCGATATTTTAGAACATTTGGTATAACCGAAAAATACTTATCATGGGGAAACCATTTTCGATTGATAAACGTATTTTGATACGGGATGATGCTGTTACTATTAGAAAAACGGTTCTTGCACATACTCATACTTATACTAATACCGTTTTCGTATGTTTTACGTGCGTCACGGAAAGTGCACTATTCCGCATAATAATAAGTGTTAGTATAAGTATGGAGCGCATTTCTCGTGCATATTCCATACATTATTGTTTACAGGGCATACATGCATGAATAAGCAAAGTTATATAATGAATATTTTCATTGGCTTCTATCGATGGTATTTAGGGGATATGTAGAAGGTCGGTACAGTACTGAAGCCAAGTGAGTACCGTTCTGAAAAAATCTTTTTTCAAAGTTCAGTACGGTACTCACTTATATATATAAACTGTGTACTGTACTAAAAAATTTAATTCTAATTCAGTACACACTTGTCATTTATAACTATTAAGTTATCTACCATTTTAAGATTACACTTCCTGTCAAAAATACAATAGTAAGGACATTTCATTGGGTAAATTAATTGCTGAGATGTCGTCATACAAATACTCAAACAAGTTTTTATTTTTTTAAAGAAAATTTAAAATGCCCAAAGCTACTACTCAATTATCTGAATTTGAATGTGGAGAAATTATTGGCTTAAAAAGGCTTATTTTTCATATTGAGAAATAGCCAAGCACAGTTGAAATACCATTGAAAATTTATATCAGGATTTAAAAGGAAGGTCTATTCAGTTTATTAAAAGAGGAATGGTTTAATAATAATCCAGAAGGAACTAATAGATTAATAAATAGTATGCAAAAGGTTGTTAGAACTTGCTATTGTGGTCAATTTTCAAAGTAAAGATTTTTTAATTTTTTTAAGGTTTGTAAAACAATCGGTTGTTATTTATATGTGGCAAAACTTCAATGTATTATATTTGATATGAAGATTAATTTTTACTTAATAAGTAATGTTCTTGGGATAAAATTATTGTATATTAAAATATATTTTTTCACTATATACAGTAATTATGTTCAATGATCAGCAAATGTCAGAAAGTGTAATCTTTAAATGGTTAGATAATTTAATAGTTATAAACGACTGAATTAGTATTAAATTTTTTGATTCAGTGTGGTACTCTTTTTGTATATCCGTATTTAAGGACCTTTAACAAAAATGGGAAATAAATATTTTTACATGATATTGATTTTTGTGTTTCACCTGTCTGTGGCAGATGACCAAAGGTCGGCAGACTTGTCTAGAGCATCTGTCTTCGATGTTAAATACCGTGATATTCTTTCTATCAAGAAGATTAGAGGAATTCTTGTATTTTTACGAGCCTAATATTAACATACTCAAATATTTTTTTTGAATCAACAAATAGTATTAATATAATCAATGGCTTTTGAACCAAACAAAGCTTCCCAATCGAGGACATTCAAACGATTATCACAACAAAAGGAGATCAGGGGAGGGAGTCTTGTACAATGTTGGACATTCACCAATGCGCTACAAATTTTAAAAAGCAGCAATTCCTGAGGAAGTTCGGATCTTAGGGTTTATGTAAAAGTCCAAAATTACAAAACTAATAAACCAAAAGTCCAGAATTGATTCAGGTGTCCGGAGTTTCTTTGCAAGTCGTAGAGAGCTGTTACACAAATCTATGTATTTATTTATTCATACTAAATCTACTATTTCTTTTCCCTATTTTTTCACATAATTGTTATTACTATGCACCAGAATCATTACTCTCTGAAGATGCAAGGAAATACGCACGAACATTGTAACGGACATGATACAATCAATATTTGGAATACAAAACAACAAGAAAGAAGTTTTAACAAAAAACTCGGTTACTCCACAGTTTGAACAAGTAACTTTTTTTATTTCAGGAATCCATTTTTGTTTACTATTTTAGATTCTATTTTGGATTTTATCATAATTTTTAATGAGTATAATTAAATTTGCATAATCAATTTTGTCACGTGAATAATTAGTAGATTACATCTAACTTTTACTTTTTTATTATTAATAATCTAATATCATCAGCATCTAATTTTTTTGAAACCTCAGCTTTTTATCACGATGAAAATGAATGATAGTTTAACTTATCTAATAGTGTATTATTTTACATGTTGTGTTTATTATATTATATCATTGTCATATTTTTTGATAATAAAATCTATGTGAAAAACTATAAGTTTTATAAATTTCAAATTCGTTTGATATAAGTTTTAGTAATTGTTCATAATCTTTTAATTTTTTTAATTTTTCATGATTATTGTCATTATCCTTATTATTATTATTATTGTTGAAGAAATTTTTATTGTATGATTTTAAGATTCCCTTTTTTTTTCCTTTATTTATTAAATAATTTCTAAAATACCCAATCATAAATATCGATGTTGCTTCTCCAATCTTCCCTGACCATTTACCAATCTGGTAAAGTTTTTTATCGTGATGTATGACTATTTTTTCCTTTTGTTCATTAATATTTTTGTTGTTAGAAATAATTGTACGAAGATTTGAATCATGGCTGTCAACAATACAAGAACTTATATTTCTTAAACTTACATCTTTAGATACTATTTACAACAAATAAAATAATAAATATAATTAGCAAAAAAAAAACATAATCATCATCATCATCATTATTATTATGCAAAAAAATCCTATTATTTACTTGATTTGAGCAAAAAATCAGTCAATGGACCAGTATTATAAGCTCTCGTTTCTGGGTCAGCAATTTCTAGCCAGCCACCAGGTTTAAGTACTCTCAATGTTTCTATAATAATAATGAGAAAAAAAGGAGAAAATTGGTCAATACATTGATCGCTAGTTAGATATTAAACACTTGATCAACCAAACATTATTAAACAGCAGATCGATCCATCCACGCATCTCTCAATCCACATTGATTTTTACCTTTGTAAATAATATTCATCCATTGAGACTCTGTGAAATCATAAAATAAAGATCTGATGTGTACAAAGTCAAATGAGTTGTCTTCAAATGGTAAACCATCTATAATATTTTTTTTTATAAAGTTAACATTGAATGGTTTAATTGTTGGAAACAACGACAGTACATCAATTCCAATAAATTCTGATTTTGGATAATATGATGATATTTCACATAAAAAAGTTCCTAGCCCACAACTATTAAAAATATAATATTATTAGAAAAAGAGGAAGGCGAGAAGGAAATTGATTAATTTTGAATAATTTACCCAACATCTAAAACTTTGGCGCTGCCATTTTTTAGTAAATCTTCAACTGGAGAAGAAAAATTAGATTGCCATAATTCCCTTTGTATATGATGATTCAAATGAAATGTATCATCTGATTCTAATGATTTATTTATAAAAGATTCACCATAATCACCAGTACTAACATTATTATATTTACAATGTCCAAAACCATATAAACTTTTTGATAGAAAGCTTCCCATATTTACTAAATGTTTTAATTTTTTTTTAAAGAAATTCTTTTTTTATTTTAAAAAAAAAACAAATAATGAGAAGAAATGAAGTAATTAATAAAAAAAATAAAAAAATAAAAAAAATTAAATTTACTTTTTATATCCACAATTGACAAACCATTCTAATCCGAAATAAGTTTAATTTAAATGAACGGTGTTAAAATATTTCCGGAAAAAAACCACCAATTAAGAATTAAGAAAATATAAAATTACTAGTTTTAGAAAATCTTTTTTTCTTTTTGATTTAATTACGACATATGAATTCATAGAAAAAAAAAAATGTTATGTAGGTAGTTAGTTACATGTATGCATTAATTATATGTACGGAAAAAATCTCAAAAAGTAAATCTGGGGTAAATCTTTTGTTTAGTTTTGTGATAACATTAAATCATCAAGTTAACAACATTAATTGAATAATATATTTGCTGCGTCCCCGAAAATCAGCACTTGAGAGAATTGCAAAGTTTAATATTAATTGTATATGCGATTATAATCGCTAGCCCGGGTGAGTTGATTGTCAAGTAGTAATAGTAAATTCTTTAAATCTTCCAGTTTTCGAATCATCAAGTTAACTCTCACACACCAATCATAATTGACACATTCCGATATTTGTTTATGTAATACTAATAAAATTTAAAATTACCATATTTTATAAATTGTATTTTTTTAGATATTTTACAGTTTAATGATATCACGATTGACGATATTGATTATATAAGGTTTTTTTAATTTAAAGTTTAATATTTATTTATTTTTTGAAAAAATCACAATCAATTGATTAGTCGAATTTAGTCCAAAGGAAAACCCCTTTTTCCCCTAGCAATTAAATATTCTAAAGTACAATCTTTATCTTCAAGTCGAAAAGCCACCTCAACCTCAACATCTTTCAATAGACCAGTTTCAACGAAAACTTGCTTCAACTCATCCGGATCAAACCCACCTTTATGAGCCACAACGTTATCAACATTGTCTTTATGTCTTTTATGATTCACATCGTTATGAACATGGTTTTCTTGTCCATGTTTTCCCTCATGAAATTTCTTTGAATGAAGATTTTTTTTCAAATCGAGAACAATCAGTTGTCCATCACCAGGTTTCAGGTAAGTGGATAAAAGCTTAGTGATTGTTGATACATCATCAATGTGGTGATACGATGATGCACACTAGATACACAAATTATATTATAGAAAATGAATTATATGATATATGCATGTAGGTAGATTAAAAATCCTCTTACAATAATAAAATCAAATTTTTTTCCATTTAATTGATCGCCTTCGCTTAACTCCAAACAAATAGCTTCCATCTCATCTTTGGGAATACCTTGTTGCCATGCTTTCCTATTATATACATCCACCATACTTTGCGATATATCTACGCCAAGAATTGACTTTACATGAGAGCATAATTTTTGTGATAATAAACCTAAAGTTAAAAATACTTTTGTTATAAGAGGTAACATATATTGATTTTATTTCCTTAGAACGAGAAATATTATTATTACCTGTTCCACAAGCAAACTCCATCACCTCAGTTTTTTCTTCGTCGAATTTATCTCCAACCCTTTCCAAAATAGCATTTGCACATTTAGTCACTATCGAATCTACGTATGGATGTTTATCATAAGATTCTGCATTTTCATTGAAATGATCTCTATTATGTTCTGCAAAATTGTGTTGATTAGTTTTGTCATCAATATCTGTTGTTGTTGTTGCCATCTTTATAAATGTCGAGATCACTCTATTAAACAGATAACAATTATAATTATATATAATAATAATTTCTCATTAATAATAACAACAAAAACAACAACAACAATAATAATAATGAGTGCCTCGGATCATTGCAAGTGAAAGAAAAATTAAAACCTACATTGTTTTTCTTGTTATTTCTAGAATTAAAATTAAATAAAGAAAAAAAGGTTAGAATACTTTTAATTCGCATTCAATTTACAATATTTATACACCCAAGATTGATTAATTCATCAAAATCAGATTGTTGTTTCTAGGATTTTTTAAATAGATCTTTTGTCTATGCATCATCTTTTTCAAAGATTTTGTCATCACTTACATAGAAAAAAAAATTTTTGAAGAAAAATAACAATGAAACTTACTTTTCAAGCAACTAATCCATTAACATAATAATATTGTTGAAACATAATAATTATATATTAATATTTTGTTTGTTACACGGATTTTAAAAATCTGAAATGGAATTAAAAGAAGTGATGAATCAATATAAATGATAGATCAAATTTTATTATACAAGTTAAATTAAATGATTAAATACTTTCTGGCTTTAAAGTAAGTTTATCAGATGTCAATTAGCAACTACAAATGAAAATTTAAGTCTATTACCTATTAGCCGGGAGCGTCCTTAGATCCAGAGGTATTGACAAACGAAGAATCAAGGTGGTTCTTAGGACTTTGCTTTGACAGTGATTGGTATACTACAATGTTCTGCTGTTTGGCCTGTGTATATTTTTTCGAATATTGTGAAGGCAATTATTTCACATATTGGAGAACATTAGGAATCGTATGTGGGGTCACACGACCTTTGAATAACAAAATTTATTATTAAAAATAAGACAGATGGATTATAAATAGCAGAATTGACTTTGAGAGTTGTGGGGGGAAAAGCCATGAAATTTACTATATACATTTATCTATTAAATTTATTATTTTATATATATATATATATATATATATATTGGACAAATTACTAATCGATTATCTCTACCTCATTTTCCATCCACGACCTTTAATCAGAGAGAGATTAAGGTTAAAAATTTAACACTAATCCGTCTGGCTATTGGCAGTTTTCTTCAATAGTTTCGTATCATCTGGTCTTTTATTTTATACTCTTAGAAAAGCAACGTTTACTGGAACAAATATCTAAAACTCAAACTTCTGAGAATATAATCAATATATGTTGTTTTTTCTAGGCGTCTCATTTGAATAGAAAAATATAAAGATCACGAAATAGCTTAACGTACATTTAGTGGGTTAACACCAGATATTTTTCATATCTGGTTGTTATTAACCACGCTTTACAGGTCTATGATCAATTATCATTGTCACCTATTCTTCCATTTTATTCATGCAATATTATGAAGAACGCATGGTATCAGTAGCACATAAAAAGGCATCAGGCAGCCTTAAAGAATATTAAATTTTAAAGGGTAAAATTTTCAAATCTCTACAACACCTGATACGCTAAAATCACCATCTTCAGATAACGATAGTATGAAGATAGTAAAGTAAACTAATTAAAAAATCAAGTAGCACCCCTAGTTCTATTTCTGCCATCACTGTAATAACGTCGGCCACAAAGTTAACAAAGGCAACAAAGACAGAGAAGTTAACAAATACCGCCCGATTGGGAATAATTGAATCAAAGTACCACCAACGAAAAATAGGATCATTTGTGTTAAAGATACAGTCATGAAATTACTTTTGTAAAATCGCTAATGAACAATATCACTTTTTACATTAATATTAACGATCAAAAAATTCATTTTTTTAAGAAGCGGTAACGATCAGTGAGGAATTCATGGATGTTGAAAGCAATGATGAAGCTTTTGATGGCAGACAGCAAATGAATGTCAGTACCAGATTAGAACTATCTGTTGAATCAACGATTCGTAAACACATATTTCAAAAACATAAGACAAACATAAGTCCTGTGATTTGAGTAAAAAAGGAAATAATGACAGCGATGAATTAACGCGGCATTGGCAAAATAATTCAGGTCCATCGTATTGCACATATTTACAAAGCTACTACTAGCAGATTCATAAATATAAACTAATAATTTCTCATGTGACAAATTAACCGATTCATCATACATACATACTTGACCAATTTGTATCAAATGTGTATTCTTAATAAGAGGAAGGTCGTTATAAATATAATTTAAAAGATTAAAGATTTAAAACTTTACTTTGTTGGTTGTTTTCCTTAAGGAATTCGTTGGGGCCCTTTCCGGTTCCTGGGTTGATGGTCGTAAGGCGCTTTCTCTAAAAATATGCATATGAAATACAGTATTATTCAAATTACCTTATAAACACTTTTACAAACGCAATACCAATTGTACAATAAACATCTACATACATAAAAGACCCGATTTCAATTGTATGGTTGATGTGATCACTACCAAAAAAAGATTTGGTAAAAGCACATGTTGTCATCTGATCAATCTCTTTCTGAAAAAAAATAACAGTTGGATAAGGTCAGTTGGAAAGTTCAAAAGATCCACGTTACATATGTCGTTATTATTGACACGACTTTCAGCTATTATATAACGCTCATTCATTATTAATCAATAATCAGAAATTCCAGACGTAAAATCTTCACGTTTCCCTCATAAACAGTAGCCTTTTCATATCAAAGATGTGGTCACTTATCATAGAAAGCAGCTCTTTTAAAAGGTATCCTTGAATAATGATAATACCGATGATGGTCTTATAGTATGCAAAGGTTTTCGAACTTCATTATTTGTGGAAAAAAGTTTCTTAGTGTACGACCGGATTGCCTTTGCCAATTTCGTTAATGTCATATACCATTTTTTTTTTTTTATATACCAAAAAATACCAACAATAAAACATACTCAAAATTGATCCGTATGGCATGCAAGGAAGCAGTATAAAACAAACCAATCGCTGGCAGTTTCCTCATCCAAAGGAACGAACATCTTTGCTATAGTTCATGGGAACGTTGAATATTTATTTCATTGTGTTGTAGGTGTTAAAATTATCTTGGTAATTAGTTATACAGTGGAGATATTTCGATTATTTGAAACAATTCTATTAACGGACGAAGCTTACAATTGATCATTTGAAGAAAGAAAGTTTCTTCATTTAGGAGGAAATCAAATATGAGAGCAGTCATTATAAATCATCATAGTTATTCAATTATCATCGCCGTAGTACTAAAAGATAGCAAGCGTAACGATCAAAAACTTTATTATATATATATATTGTGTACACATTCATATATATATATTTTTATTAAAAAAATTTTATTAATAGATTGCAAATGACAATCATTACTTGAAAAACTAAATAAAAAAACAAATTTGGTCGTGAAGATAATAACAATAAACAGATGAATTTCTTTGGAAATCTTCTAGATAGAATGGAAGGTTTTAGTGGAATAAGTAAAAATAAATTTTTTTAATTTGAAATTCCAAATTTGGCAGTTTAAAAATGTATTAATTTAAATTATTGTAGTACAAACAGATTTGGAATTATCAATAATAAATTTTTCGAGAAAAAGAAAAAGGATTTTATCATTATCATGTTGTTTCTTCTATCATCATCAACCTTTGTACATGTGAACTAAAATCATAAGATTTCTATAATTTATATAAGGTTTTCTAAAGTTTCTATTTATAATAACAATGAATGAATGAAGGGATGGATTAATAATTTTTTTCGTTTACAAATTCGTTCATTCATTTTGCTCTTTATTAAATTTCTTAACCAAAATTCACTTGATTCTATTACAAAATTGATTAATGCGCATATTTTTATTGCTTTAATAAGAATAAAATTTTTTACCAGGTAACGTATATATATATGTGCAAATAATAAATAAATAATTAATCCAAAGAAATTTTCTTTAGAGAAGGAAACAATTAATTGTGGTATAATATTAAATGATGTTTGTTTAATTTAGTATTAAAAAATTTAAAAATAAAATTTAAAAAAAAAGACAAATTTTTTAAAGAAATTCTTTTTTAATCATTCATCCCAAGATGGAGAATTTAATGTAGATTATTTCATTCCAACTCCGTCTAGAACCAATTAAATATATTTAGCCACAAAATTTGAGAAAAGATTTCTTTCCTTCCGTAGCACCACTAAACAAAACAGTCGACTATGTGGCTTGAACCTATAAAAAGAGGAAGTTTTAGCCATTATTTTTCAATCCTCCAAATCCAAATAATCAAATAATTCGATATTCATCGCAGCAAAAAAATTATTGATTTTGTACTTACGCAGGAAAAAAAAAAACTATAAATACATCCTTTTCGCCCCTCTCATTATTTTCTTTGCAAACAAAATATTAATTTTCTTTTAATCAATATCATTTTACAATTATTTTTTGTTTGTATTTATTTTTATTTCTTTAAAAAAAAAACCTCTGCGATATTATATTGTATTTTTTTTTTATAACATACATATTTAAATTCTTTAAAAATGAACAACATTTCTGATATTAACAACGGCTTATTCAACCTTCACCAATTTAATACGTATTGTAATAACAATGATAATTATAACAACAACTTTGGTTCTTGCGACAAAGAAAGTATCAGCGAAACACCTTTAACTTTTCATGCTAGTAGCCCCTCGTCTTCCATTACTTCCAATATAGTTAACACGACCACCGCTAACACTCGTCGTCAACCTCGTGGCAAAATAAATAAGAGAGCGTGTATGAATTGTAGAAAATTAAAAGTAAAATGCGATGGCGATGCATTGGCAGGAAAAGATTGTACAAATTGTGGAAAAGGAACTTGTGTTTTCGATCAATCTCCAAGGAAAAATAGACAAGTTGAAAATTTGACTAGACAAATTGATGGAATGACGGAAACTTTGAGAAAAACCCAAGAAAATCTTGAAAAACATCAAAAACAAACTGACGCTAAGGATGCAAAAATTGATATTTTACAATTGGAAAGAGATATTTCACAATCATTATTTAAATGTCTTCTCCGTTTTCAACATCAAAGTGTATTATTATTAAAACTCTTAAATATTGTCAATGAAATTGGTTGTCGTCCGGTTTTAGAACTTTTGTCTGGTTTATTATCTAGAATATTGGAAGAAAATGAAGATTTGTCAAAAATTATTCCTTCTTTAAATACCATACTCGAACTCAATTCAAATAATACCAGCGATCTTTTGACATTACGAATCGAAGAAATGCAAAAATATCCGAATAATAACATTTTTAACATCAATATTATTGACGACAATAATATTGTAATTCCTAGTAATAATAATAATATGATTCATAGCAATATCAATAGCAACATCAATAGTCCTATTCTTCCATCATCGCCCTCTAATTCACCTTCTTCTTGTAATTATAATTATAATCTTCATCCGAATAGTAACAGAAATGCCAGTACATCTACAACACCAATAATGACAACACCAATATCAACTTCTAATCATAGTTTCTCAAATGACAATAATATTATTGATTCACCAGTAATTTCGGATATTTTTACTCCTTCGATAAACGAAAATAACAATGGCTTTAACTCGTCTTCTTTTATCATCGATGATAATTTATATTATGTATGTAGTAAATATTAGACTTTTTAAATTTTTCGCGAAGAATTCATAAACACAAACAAACAAATTTGGAATCAATCGAATTTTTGATTTTTCTTTGTTTTTTTTTTTTTTACTTTTACGGAATTTTTTTTTAGAATCGAGTTTTCTATTATTTAATTTTTAATTCCTTCAATTTCGATTTCATTCCATTCATACACACACATATAAACAAGCACCAATTATATACCTGCTTCTGTAAATATACACACACATTCATAACATAGAATATAGATTTTCTTATATAAATAATTTCGTTTTAAGTTTTATTCTTAAGATTTATTTATTTTCATTTATCTACTATTTATGTATTTTATTTTTTAACTTATATTAATATAATATATCAATATTATATATATATTTACATTATATAATAAATAAATAAAATCTTTTTTATAAAAAAAAAAAAATATTATTGTTACTATTATTATCATGTGAAATTTTCTTAAAAAAAAAAAAAATTCCGACAATCAACCATCTTTATTTTATATAAAAATAAAGAAATAAATTGTTATCATAAAATTTACCGACCGATAAGATTTGCAACGACTACATAATCTTTATTTTTCCCGAGATCCATTTTTCCAAATAATACCACATAATCAAATCGTACATTAGAAATATTATAATCAGTTTGTCATGTATGATAGTAACAGTTAGATGACGAGAACGAAAGAATATGGTCATCATTAAATAATATTTATAATTATTGATAATAATAATTATAAATTATTATTATTGAAGAGAGAAGAAAAAGTATTAGAATAATCAATCAATGCATTGTATAATATATAATAATATATATATATATATATCATATGTTTGCTAGATATAATTAAATAATTAATACATAAAGCTTATCGCAAATAATTTAAAAACTTGGATAGTATAAATGCGTGTATATATTATAGTAGAAAATAATAATAATAGCTGACCTCTTTAATAACTCAAGAGCTGATCTAATTTTTTGTGCATTGTTGTTGTGTTTCACTTTGGCTGCCATTATTATTCTCTGTGATTTTTTTTTCTTGAATATTAAAATTAAAATCATTAAACAAGAACATGATTGTGGATAATATTATTGCGTGAAGAAAAATGCTGAAGACGACGTGAATTATTACAATATTAATATTATCATTATTAATATTTGTCCATTCAATTATCATTGTATATTTTCATTTATTGTTAATAATACTTCACCAATATGATGGGCAAATTGTTGCTAATGATCTTCAGGAACCTAAATTAATAATTTGCCATTTTAATTCATCCACATCCATGTCATCACTGGCAGATCTCTAAACTCCTTTTCTCAAACATTATTAAGTTCTTGATTAACAACCTATTTACACAAATTGATATTAGAATTGAAGTGCAATCATTGCTTTTTTCATGCTCTCACTTATATTTTTGATAAACTAATGGTTTTACAAAGTTTTTAATGAATTCTCATTTGTGTTAATTTTTAAACGTTTCAATAGATCACTAGAAAAGTAACAGAATATTTATGTAATATTCAAATTTGTTACACTTTGATATTTTATTCTATCTTTTTTACATTTATCCTTGATAAAATTATCATATGTATTTAAACATTTCATTTCATTTAGCATCATCACTGGTCAAAAATTTCGATCTTGACAAAAATAAACGTTGGTTTGTTCCACCAATATTTAACTAATTTTAGAAACATTAGTTAAAGAGACTAATTTACCCCAAATTTTACCAGCTAGATCACTGGCAAAACATTGTCAAAACTAGATTTCTACCAGTGCACATTGTCTGGCAACTCTGAGCTTAGCTCTCGATTCTAGATCTTTGGATTCAATCTATAGTCATATTTTTCTTTTGTATCACTTATTGCCATACAATTTTTTTAGGTCTAAAACGAACGTTAAGCTTCCACGAACAATTTGTTTTCTTTGAGATTTCATTTTAAAAGAACGTATATCACTTCCACCACCATCATCACATCCGGTTGTTGCATTTTTATTGAATAAGGTAATGAGTGATTCATATTTCATCATAATTAAAACCAATTTTGCTAATTGAGATACAACATCCTATATAATTTACATGAATCTTTCCAAAAGTATTTTTTTCAACCTCAGAATTTTTCATTTGCGTTAAACAGGTGTCGTAGGAGCTTGGTATACTGGTACCGGTGCTTGGTAAGGTGCTACTACACAACACACCAATTTAAGATTCAAATTATGTAATTCATTTGTTTTTTTATCTTAAAAAAATTTTTTCATTGTATACATGATCGATTATTTTTAACAAAATCTTTGTAATCAAAAATGCTTAAGATCATTTTCACCAGTTCTTTTATATTGGTTCTTCAGTTCATTGTTTCATTGGTTTTTTGTTACTTGTAATGAATAAAATTGAAAGTTTTACATTTGTGCAACAAGTCAAATTATGGTCACTAGATTATACATGATCTACACATGAATCGGATTTGACTTACAATCCAAAAACAGGTAGAAAATGAAAAAAGCAGGCCTGCCGAACTTTAATAAATCATTCAATTCAATACATACAGGATATATCAAAAAAAAAATAATTGAACATACCAAAAACACAATTCAATAAGGCGTTAAAAATTTCCTGAAATATAAAAAAAAAGTTAAAAAAAATGCTCTTCGCTGCACATATAATAGAGCTACTTACAGAAGGTCCAACTAAATAACAATTATGTCAATGAAATGGACTGGGAAATCATCTGGCATTACCTTAATAACAATAATATGGAAAGCATCAGTCCAATAAACAATGATAATTTAACAAATACCAAATTTGAGTTATACACCAATAATCTAATTACAATGGAAACCCTTAGTATTAGGTACCCTGGAATCTTTACAAGTAATAAATGTCCAATTGAAGGTTGTCAAGAGAATGAAGACCTGGTACGTATGTGGAAATGTAAAAACATACAAGGAAGAAGCTGATCCATTTTCAAACAAATATAAGAAAAAGAATTAAAGCCTTTATGGAAAATAAAAATTATGAGAAAGGAAAAGAAGTAAGGAAAGAACCAGATGAATTTGTAAAGATTATAAAAGATATCTTTAAAAACATGTTGATCCCACATTAGGAAATTGGATATCATTAGATGTGCATGTTAATGGAAAATATACAGAGAAATAATTTTTGAATTTAAAAAATATAATAAAACTTTAAATATAAAAATGCATTTTTCAAAACATGATGAGTGGTTAGTTATAACTAGTCTCAATTCGGGAAGAGGATAAATACTAGTTTTTTTATGAGGAAAAAAATAAAAAATAAAAAGTACAGTAAAAAAAACGTATGTTTTACACTATATAGAATTCACAGAAAATATTCCATATTTTTCAGTATTAGTATTAATATTGTATAAATATAATATCAATATAAAATTCAGATTTTTATTAAATAAATAAACTATAGATTATGTGACTGTAACCACAGCAAACTATTCCAATACTTTTCTATCCATCAATTTCTCTTTATCAATTCTCTTTATTTATTTCTTTTGGTGTTTTAGCTTTAATTGATAAAGCATGAACTCCCCTTTTCAATTCTTCGCCAAGTAATTGATATATCCATCTATGTCTTTCCATAAGTTTCTTATTTATCAATTATAATAAAATGTGAGATATAAAAAAATAAAACCAAATAAATTAATTAATTGATAAATTGATTGAATAATAATTACCATTCCTTCAAATTGTTCAGAAATAACATTTACGCTATGTGTATATATATATAAAAGTCCCATTCAATTTTTATTACAATATTACAATTAATATATACATATTTATCTAACTTACCGAAAATGTGTTTCATTACTACTAACATCTTTCATAGCTTGATGATGAGCATGTAAATCTGATTCATTGATAATTTCTAAATCAATTGGTTTTAAAGCTTCTGCTAACTATTTGATTTATTATATTAATACACAACTGTATATAACATTAATATTAATTATTATTATTATTGTTATTATCATTCACCTTGGTATGAATGCTAGAATGTATTGGTCCTTTTTCCATATAATTTTTTTTAATAGTATTGTGATAATAAAAAATGTTAATTCTATTATGATTATTATAAATTCGAAATATATTCAATCTATTCAAATTTTTTATTGTACAAAACATTATTGCAAGATTTTTTTTTTAAATGATTTACATAAAGCACATGATTTATAAAATTTTGTTATTTGTTATATTTGTTTATACAGTGTATAATGTGTATTAAAAATAAAAAGATAATAGTTGGTTTATTTGTTTTAATCTCGCCAACCAGATCCCTCATCATCATCATCATCAAAACTATAAGCTACTTTATCTTGTACATCATCAATTATTGTATTTTGGAAAAAACTTGGCTCATTCAAATACTCATCCTCTATATCTTCTTCATTTTCATCATTAGATTCTGTGGCTCCATTTTCTAACTGTTCCAATTTCTTAGCAACATGTTCAAAAACCCTATCAATAACTTCATATGTCACAAATTCATTATTTTCAGCTCCTAACAATATTAATATGTGTTTGTATTAATAATAATAACATAATTATTATTTTATGTTACAAGTTGTATATTTTTACCAGATGAAAAAGAAATACATCCAAATCTGCTATCGCGTATTTCACTTCCTGCTGGTTCACTAGACATAAGCCAATTCCTACAATTCTTTATAATATAAATATATCAAAGAGTAACATAATATTGATTAATATTATTAATCATTAATATAATAATAATAAATTCCCCAAGAAGCAATACATACTTTGATGATCCAATATCTAACAAGTATAGTTTTGACAAAATCAATTGAATGTGTTGTTTCTGTAAATTCTATTCCTTTTACTCTATTTTTCAACAATTCAACTGATTTGTTTATTTAAAATATAAAACACTCCTTGTTAATAATAGGATAATAACATTAATTGTTATTGTTATGTAATTACTCACAAAAGTTTTGCATGACATCAACAGCACAATGTCCTCCATAACTATTAGCAACAATAAAAATTTTATTTGCGGATGATGGTCTATATGTATGCATGTGTATATAGATTTATGTAAGTAAATATATTAAAACAATATTTTCAGAAAGATAAAATCATAAATTTTCTTACATGACAAAATTTTCAAAAACATAGTTGGTATGAGATTCTGGTGTCTCACTTCCTAATCATTAAATATATGTAAATGTAAATGTAAATGTAAATGTAAATGTAAATGTAAATGTAAATGTCAGTATATAAGAATAAAAAGTGATGATTTTATTATTATAGACTTGTAAATAGCTATATACCCATGATTATTTTAAATGGCACATTTGTCTTTGGTAAAGTGTGCTAAAACAACAATTAATTTTCATGATTTACAATTAATTAATTAAACAATTAATTTTATGATTTACAATTAATCATTTTCTAATATAATATGAAAAATACGTACTACTGCTTTTCCTTTATACCAAAATACTTCATTAGGATTAACAATTATTACTGAAAATCCCATTTCTCTTGCTCGCTTAACATATGAGATCATTGATCCATCCTTTTTAATTCCAAAAAAAAAAATTTTTCTTTTTAACATTACATACACATATCTATCAAAAACTATTCAATTATTCAATTATTAATTGTTTGAATCTACAAACATTAATTGATACATCAATCATAACTCTTCTCGACCAACATCCAATCCTAACCAATCAGTCAATGATAAATTGATTAATAAATAAGCATTATTAACATGTGCATACATATATGTGTTAAGTATATATATATCATTAGAAAGTATAACATTACATATTAGCTGTTCCAGGAATAAAAATCATCATTTTATCATTTTCAAGATAATCTGGACTATCAAAATTAAAATTATATTAATAACTATCAGAACTTATTTAATTCACCCACATTAAAAACCAAGGTTGATTCTTTTTTCTTTGGTACCTAACATATATTTTGCTATGAATATCATCTTTTGTTGCATTAATAGGCAGCAAGATTTTTTGTAATCCAAAATCATTCTGTAATCTTTCTTCGACCCATTCCATCAAAAGTTCTAAATAAATATATGTGTAATACATCTATAGAATTAGTTTTAAGTTTCTTATAAACAAATCTGTAAATAACAGTAAAATACCAATTATAACATCATATAAAGCTTCATTATATGATCTTTCTTTTACATCAAAGTTATAAATTTCTCCTACAAAACAAAAATAATTAGTATATACATATATTATGTATGACATAATAATATGTATTTGTTTACCTTCTAATGTAAGGAATTGTCCCTTCTCATTTATCTGATAACCTAATTCTTTTAAATTTCTTGGAATCTCGTGAACAACCTTTTTAGTTTTCTTTTTTCTAAACATTTTTATTTTTTATTTTTGTTATTTTGAAGTTTTTTATTATTATATATATAAAAATGTGTTTTTCCGTTTCACGTTTTGTAATACGTGTTGTTGATCTGATATATAGTGCAGGACACCTAGTCCCACAACTTTTTATTGGTCTTGTATATCCTTTGGTATACCAGAAATGGAAATGTAACACCAAAAAAACAAAACATGATTTTGAAGCTAAGACCTTTCTCCACAAAGCTAC
>CAUDNR010004245.1:138084-156682 GCA_958430865.1 Entrophospora sp. SA101 | reverse complement strand
AAAGTGGGCAGAAAAGAATTAAATTTGAGTGGATCTGCAAATAAATATCAGAAATATATATTCAATAATTGATATAAAAGAGAAAATAAAAATCCTCAACTGGTTCCATGAAAGGTAATTATGTCTAGATTTAAATTATTTATTATTGCCAAAAATGGATAGGATAAAATCATGGAAACTATTATTTTAATAAATAAATTGAAGAAAATTGTTATTTTGTGTTAATTATATATATACTGAAACAGTAAAACAGATTTTTTTATTTTAGAAAAAAATTTTTTTTAACATAATAAAATACACAACTGTGTAGTCAACCCTGTTAAACCAAAGAAACAGTAAATCCATCTCATTAAACCAAATTTGTTAAACCTAAATACTAATTTTAAACGGAAATAACGGGGTTGACTATATGGTTTGTGGCCTAGTACTAGGCCCTATAAATTATTTTAATTTTTCTAAACAAATAAACAAAGGATAAATTTATTATTTATCAAAAAAAGAAATAAAGAAACTTTAAAGTATATAAATATGGACCAAGATTGATGTATCAAAAAAATTTGCATTAAAGAAAATCATTAAACTTTATACATTTAAAATAAATATTTTGAATAAATTCTTTAAAAACAATGCTGTTTAAATTGACTATTGCTTGTGTGATCAATTCAATCATTAACACCAAAAGAACAAAATTGATTATTTTGCAATAAAAGCTATTTATTTGTTTGTTTATTTATTGTTATTTTTTGATTTAATATTAATGCATGGTTTCTATTCATAATCCAAATTTCATTTTTATTTGCTTTTATTTGCTTCAAATTACTATTATTATTCATTTTATTCAAATTATTTTTTGCCCAAATTGTTTTTTTATTCAAGTGAACCTTATTTGAATAGAAACTTAACTACTGCTCAAGATTATGATATTATTTTAGCACAAAGAGCTTTAGAAATATTTAACCAATAATTTAATTACAATATAAAGAGTTATTGGTTTATTGAATTAAGCCAATAATTAATTAAAAAATAGGATTAATTTAAAAGAATTTCTGATAATTTTGATATCTACTAATAGGCTTTTAGACAATATGATAAAAATACTAAGAAATACAATTAATCATACATCTTTAATAAAACAAACATGACTTAGCTATTTAATCATTTCCTTGTATGTGAATGCCTCCATCCATCAAATATTCATGATGGTCATGATTATTATTCAATACATTTGATATCATCATTGACATAACAAACAATTGCATCACCCAGGTAGTAACAATACCAAGGCCATGCATGAATGAAACTTTTAATAATGCATGTCTACCCAGATCTTTGGGATTCACAAATAAATTATTTTTCCTGATCATCAATTATGGTTGCTCATGAATAATAAATCTGACGTTGATCACAGGTGTCAGATTTAATAAAATTTTCCTATAACAAACATGCAAGCGTGGTGCAATTAAGCACGCCTCATAACTGTGAAATTTTTTCCCACAGGTGAAACAATTGAACATGTTGGAAGGCTTTTGTAGAGTAGGCCTTATCTTTCCCTCAGACCAGGCTTGACTGTTACCATATAAGCATTGATTGTTGATGAGAGTTGGCACTTGTGTGATGGATTATTGGTTTGTGTTATTGCCACACTAGCATAAAGTTAGTGTTTAAGTAGGATTGTTGCAGGAAATTTTTTGCCTAAACATATCAGCAGCCTTCTCTGGTCTGGGTGCTATGAGGAAAGATTAGTGAAAATATCCTTGACGATGATGCAACTTTAATAAACTCCAGGGCAACGCTACCCCCCCCCCTGGAATTCAGTTGCATTATTGTATCATCGGGGGAAGCAAGTCAGATTAGCCTTATGTACACGAGGAACATGTGAGAATGACTGTAAAGTGTTCAAGGTAGTGTGTGCGTCTTGACATCTGTGAAGTGTACAATTATGAAAATGTCGTATATAAAAATGTTTCCTTTCCTCGTATCGCCCTGACATCTTGCAATTACGAAAAGCAAAATACCAATCATTTATTATCAAGATAAAGAATCTCGTAAATACCTAAGTCACTACAAGATCTGCTCCGCGTTTTGATTTCAATAAGAAATATCAATGCAAATTACCTCTGGTTAGCTATTAACACGTTTTCTTTAATATTCCTTGTACAACCTATACGCGTATAATATAATAATTTACCCCTTGATTAATTGGCATTAATAAAAAAAAATTTCTTTTAATTTAAGAAAAAATGTCGCAATCAATATTGTTAGGAAAAAGAAGAAAAGGATCTCAGCTCGCCAATTCCAACGGGTAAGTGTTTATTGTTAAATGGTGGCTGTTGCAACTTGTCATTCTAGTTATTATTAAAAAGAATGATGGTTGTGATGCATACTAATTATAATTTTTCTTTTCTCTCCCTAAAAATTATTATAGAAATAATTATTATAGCGATATTAGTAAATGTATTGACTTGGATGCATTATTTGATGACATCAAAGACAATATACAAGAGGGTATGCCACCATTGAAACCATTGCAACTGCTTGAATTATTAAAAGCTATTTATGAGGTATCTTCATTATTGTTTATTATTAATAATAAAAGTTTATCGTATCATATTTAATTCATTTTAAAAAAAAAATATACTCAAGGAAGAGGAAGAATCGGAAGAAGAGAAAGAATTGAAAAGAGGGAAAAATTCGGAAGAATTGGAAATTTTTCAAGAAAAAGAAGAAGAGATGGAGGATTCAGAAGAGGGAGGAGAAGTGGAAGAGATGGAGAAAGAGAAAGAAGAAATTGAAGTAGTACCAATTGAAGAAGTTTATGATAATAATGATGATGATAATGTTAATGTTAATAGTGATAGTGTTGACAGCAATAGTAATAATGATGTTAATGAAAATGAAGAAGATAACATTGATATTAATGGCAGTAATGATGATAATGGTAATGTTATTAATGATGCTAATAGCAATGATGACAATGTAAATGAGAATGGTAATGGTAATGGTAATGATGATGATGATAGTGTATTAGAAAGCCTTGATGAAAGGAGGTTTGCGACTGCTTGGAATACCAAATGGTCAAAAGAAGAGTTGAGCATTCTCCTAAATCATGTATTTAGTAAGAAGATTAATTGTAATGAATTACAATTAATGGAATATCAAGAAAAAATAATGCTATTTCATTAAAATGGAGGTTAATGAAACGACAAATAAAGAAAATGTTTGGGGTTGATTTTTAACACTAGTAGAATTTATTTTAGATCATTCGCAGGCATTAGAAAGTTTAGTATTACTTATGGTCTAGATTGTAATTTATTAACTAATCATCATAGATTTGATAATATCTTTTAAAATCTTTATAAATTAGAGTATACTAATTCTTGTAGTGGTGAATTTTTTGACAAATTAACGAAAGTTTGTAAAAATATTCAATCATTAACAATATATTATTCTAATGATAAATATACATATAACTTAGCACAGCTAATTAAAGCACAAAAGCAAATTAAATCTTTAGTTATTAATACAGAAAATGAACAAATTTTAAAAAATTGATCGTATCAAAAAATAACTTAATTATTGCAACTATTATTTTAGTTTAGTAGCTCAAACAATATTTTCTTTTGTTATCATTATCATGTCACCTTTTCATTTAAATTATATTTTCAATATAATATAGTATTAATCAAATTTTGTGGATATATAGTATATAGTAGTATAAGGATTATATAAACATACAGATGATGATAACATTAGCTTAATAGAAAGAATAGATGTAAGGCTGAAATATTTGAAATATTTACTTTTTAAATAAAACATATGTGACAATTTTTGTAGTTGCTCAATTAATAGGGGTTATTTTCGGATTATTATTATTATAAATGATTTAAATTTGTTAACAATAATTCATTACAATCATTATATAGATGGAGATGCTCATGATTATTATAAACATTTCATCGGAAATAATGTGCCGAACAATATCCACGGATCTCAATTCATATAAAAGGAACTCATGCTGTTTAATTAGACAATTGAATTGATATTTATTATGCAAGAAATGTAAGTTAAAAAATGTAATAGTTGGTATTTACAAAAGGAAATGCCAATTAATTTATTATTACACTATATATAAATTTTAAAAATAATATAATTCATACATCATAAATAAATAAAAATAAATAAATTAAATAAGCTTCATCAGAGACCAGTTAAAACGATCTTTTTCTTAAATCCTCTCTTTTATTATTATTATAGACACTATTGTTATTATTATCTTTATTACCATTACCATTACTGTTATCATTGATAATCAATTTACTTGAATTGAATCTATTACTGCCATAGCCACTACCATTATTACTAATGAAAAATTTGTTCCAACATTTTCAGACTAACCGGTTTAGTCAGAAATCCATCTACACCACGCCAATTAAAAAGAAATCATTCAAGCACAATCGCTGATGTTCGTAATAATGATGATAATAACAGCAACAGCCACTATGATATTGCTCTTGAAATAAGACACAGAAAAATACTAAAATATAAGGCTGAGATTGCTAAAATGGAAGCAAAAGCAATTTCATCTGTTACATATCAAAACCAAAGAGTTAGCATAACAGAATTCCAAAAATCTATAACAATTGGACATGGCAAAACATGCAATTTAAGGATTAATAAACCACTCTATATTGCAAATACTCATTGCACAATTTCAATTGTAAGTAACAATAACTTAATTAATCAATTTTATGTAATATTGAAATCATTATAATTTCTATAATAATAATATTATCATTATAATCCCATTAGAGAAAAACAAACATTAAAGATTTAAGTTTTGAATCATTTATAAAAAATGGTTCAAATAAAAGAACTTTTATTAATAAAAAACTTTTGGAACCACATGAAGAACGTTTTTTACATCACAATGATAAAATTTTAGTTAAGACTCAAGAGGGCTTTATTGGTGAGTAGTATAAATCAATTAATTTACATATATGTTTATGTTTGTATATTTGATTAATATTTTATTATTCAATTATATTTATATAGAAATGCAATTTTTTGAAGATGCCAAAATTAATCTTGAAAATCAACTTAAAGATGTAAAGGATTGTAATAGCAATGATAATAATCCTGTTAATGATAATAACAATAATATTATTATTAAAGCAAGACAATTTGACAACAACAACAACAGCAATAAAAAAATTAATACTTCTGAAACAGCCACCAGTTACAAGAGCATTGATGTATGCCACATGGAAATTCAGGTTGCTAAAATGGAAGCCAAGGCAATATCATCTATTGTATTTGAAAATGGGATACTGGAAAAGGAAAGACAGTTAGAAGAGGAAATAGATACACACTTGGAAGCCTTAGAAGTGGCTGAAGATTGGCATAAAAGACAGAAACAGGAACTATTAGATTGAATTAAGCAACTAGAAGAAGAAAACAAACAACTAAAAGAATTAACTCCACAAGAATTATTAAAAGAAATCAATGATTTAAAAGCTCAATTAACCCAATTACAACAACAGAATGGTCAATTAACTGCACAAATTGAAATTAAAGAAACTAAGAAATGACCTTGATTGAAAATAAGAAAGTAATTTTAGGTATTTCCCTCTGTATAATTCCAACTGTCAAAGAAAATGATAGTTATTTTCCTTCTAAAGGTTTCTGCTTTTTATTAGGTAACAATGCACCTTCATGCTGCTTTCTTTTCTTAACATTTATTATTTTTCTTTCCTCTTGGTAAATTTCATAAGTAATCCTTTCCTTACTTAGATAAGCTTCCAGTGCCTGAGTATCATTTATTTTGAAGATGTAAGGAGCAATTTTTTCACCTTGTTCTTTTTTTAAAATACTTCTAATGGTACTATAATTCTTGGGTTCCATAGTAGATCTAATATAAATTAATTTCATATTAACTATTTTTATGTAGGGATAGTTATATATATCACTCAAGATCAGTGTTGGCAATTTAACCAGTTCAAATCTTTTTTTGAAACATTTGAACATTTGAACCAATAATTGGTTAAATAACCAGTTAATTAGTTAAATAACTAAATGATTTATTTAACTTGCAGATCAGTTATTTAACAATAAAAATCAGTTAAATAACTTGATTTGTGAGTTAAATAACCGATCTGTGAGTTAAATAACCGATCCAAGTTATTTACAATTGTTTTTCCCACAACTTTAACATATATTAAATATGGGAAAGAAGCAGCATTTATTTACACCTTGGTTTAGACTTTCGATAGAAAAAGTGAATTCTACACATAAAGGGGCTGCCTGTAGATCTTGTATTAAAGCAAATCCTAATAAACCTATTGAAGACCTTTATTTTACTAATAAAAAAGAAACATGTCTAAATCATTTAAAACATTGCAAACATTTTAAAGAAGAAATTGGTGAAGCTGAATACCAACAAATAATCAACCTTGATAAGTCATCTACTTCTAATCCTGTTGCATTATTGAATGAAGAAGAAATTGTTTTAATTCAAGATGGTAAATGAAATTTTATATTTTTATAAAGTTAATTTTAATTTAGATTTAATGTTAATTATGATTTTTGTAGATGCAGATGATAACAATTCAAACATAAAACAAATAAAAAAGGTTAATTCTGGAAAACTTACTAATTATATAAATAAAGCAACAGTAAAAAATAAACAAGAAAAATTTATAAAATCTATTTTTAACGCAACAATTTCAAATGGATGGGCTTTCAGATGGGTGGAAGATACAAATATAAAAGAAGCATTTTGTATTGCAAATTCAACTCTTAAATTGCCATCAAGAAAACAATTGAGTGGTAAAATTTTATCTGAAAAAAGCAAAGAAATTAAGGATGATTTATATAAATCAGCAAAGAGTGATAAGCTTGGCATAACTTTAACATTTGATGGTTGGAAAAACGTTGTTCATCAGAAATTATTAGGTGTTGTGTTAATTAATTCATGTGGAAAAAATCTTATTTGGGATGTTAAAGACATAAGTGGTGACCTTCAGAACTGGAATGTTGTTTATAAATATGCAACTGATTTATTTGAAGAATTAAGAACCCAAGAAATTAAGATCCTGAGCTTGGTAACAGATTCAGCATCAGAGAATGTTGCAGCAAGGTTTGTGGTAAATTTTATTTTTTTTATTTTACTAAAATTTTATGATTAAAAAATTTTCAATATTATTAAATAGAAAAAGACTTAGAAAAAAATATCGAGAAATAACATTTCTTCCTTGTTTTGCCCATCAATTGAACTTGATTATGGGAGATGTGTTTAAATCCTCAAATGCTTTTAAAGAAACATCAACATTAGCTGTAAAAATTGTTTCATTTTTCAATAGATCAACATATTTTTATTCAAAGCTTTGAGATGAACAGAAGATATGTTATCAAAAATATTGGGCATTAGTTCAACCAAATGATACAAGGTGGTGTAGTCACTATTATTGTTTTAAAAGTCTTGTTAGATCCAAAATACCATTGAAGGTATAACTAAATGTATTTTTAAATATGGCTTTTTTTTTTTTGATATGTTATTAATATATGTATATATATATATATATATATTTTTTTTTTAAGACACTTGTTAATAAAAATAGTTTATCTGATGATCATGAAGCAAGGAATTTATCTGAAGAAATGGTCAACATCATTGAAAGTGAAGGTTGGTGGCGAAATTTAGAACAATTGACTATTTTATTACATCCAATAAGTGCAATATTAAATCAATTACAAAAATATACAGCTAAACTATATGATATTATGCATGGATTTGCATACATAATGAAAATAGTTAAATTATATCCTGATGAAAATTTTAAGATCATGATGATTGACAGATTAGAAAAACGATGGAATCAATTAGAACAACCTTTATTTTTGATTTCATTTTTACTTCATCCACAACATAGACTAAAAAAATTTAAATTAAATAATATTAATTTGGATTTAACTGTTTTTGGTCAATGGATAACATATTACTATCTTGCATTCTTTAAAAAAAATCCTTCAAATATTTTATTAGAGTTAACAAATTGGATAGAAGAAAATTATCCTTTTGATGATAAATCTTTTTCAAATTTCAATGGTGATGTTATCAAATATTGGAAATTTATTAATCAAGGATCAAAAGAATTATCATCATTGGCATTGCATATTTTTGCAATTTGCATTAACTCTGCATCAACAGAAAGATTATTTAGTTCAATGGGTTTTTTTCATAATAAAAGAAGAAATAGATTGAATGTAAGTTTAAGTTTGAATTTTTTGCTAATATTTTGTTATTGCAATAATAAGATTATCAAATTGATTAATATTTTTTTCAGTATAAAAAGGTTTTAGCAATGTCTCAAATCAAAGCTAAATTAATCTTTGAGCAAAAAATTAAAGAATTGCAAAAATTTTTTGATCATTATCATTCTGAGAGTGCTTTACCATTTGAAGAAAGTGGAATAACTATGCCAGTATTAGATGATGATTACAATGATGGTTGTGATGATGATTATGATCTTGAAGATCAATCAATTGGTAGAAATGTTGAAAATGAGGAAAATTTGATATCAAGTTGGGTTGAAATGACAGAAGAAGAAGAATTTGATATATTGGAAGATAATAGTAGTAATTCAAATAATTTTATTGATTTTCATGAAATTTCAAATAATTCTCCGTTGAGTGATCCAAATATTTTACAAAGAACATATCCAGCAGATGATCAAAATGCTAAATGGAAAATGGAAAATTTATTTGTAGAAGATTTGGAACCTCCTTTTTTATTATGAAATGTTATAATAATAGACAAAAACAAATGTTTGAAGTAATATTTTATATAGATATATATAATAAATTTTGAATTATAAATTGTTTGTCATATAATTTATTGAATGAAAGTTCAAAAGTTCAAAAGTTTTTTGAACCAGTTATTTAACTTTTGAACTGGTTATTTAACCAACAGTTCAAAAGTTATTTAACTGACATTGCCAACACTGCTCAAGATAGAAAATGGGATATTATAAAACTGTTAATTATAATCACGTTACAAATGACTAAATTTTGATCCCTGAAATTCTGGTAATACCAATGTTCACTTTGTCTGGTTTTGTTGCAGTATGCCCCATATATTATTTACAAAGGATTGTCCTCTTTTAATACCATATTTGGATCCATCTTTACTTTTCTAGTATAACTATCATACCATTCTTGAAATAATTTTAATGATAAAAAAGAATTGCCAGTTCCAATAGCATCAGAACCAAAAGGAATTGAAGTTGTAGCAAATGAAGTAACATAATTATAAAGATTTTTTAGTATGTTCATAGTAATTTGATTAATAAGATCAAAATTTGGTATTGTGGTACTATTTGTAGCAGAATTTGTGTTTGATAAATTGCTTGGTGGTAAAGTTGCAAGTTCAGCTTCTACTATTGAAATAGGTTCAATAGCTATTCCTAAAGTTGCTGTTACTGGTTCTGATGATGATGATTGATTGGCTGTTGATAGCGTTGAATCATTTAAATCCATTGACATTTCATCTGTTGATGTTGTTGAATCCCCAATTAATTTTATTGGGTTGAATTTAAGTGTATTTTTATTTGGTGCTAATGTTGAAGTTGATTTTGATGTGGAAAATCCACGAAGTCTAAAAATTGCACTAGGTTTTTCATTTGATAGCCTTTATTTTATTTATACCCCAAAAAAATTTTTGTTACTAAAAAAAATATCATACATAAAATTCAGGTAAAATACATCTACTTACATCCCCAACAGCTTCCAACCACCTTCACTTCCTGGCCATAAAAAATGTACTGTTGCTGCATAACCTGGATCAAATGAAATTGTACCAAGTAAAAATACCACAATATGATTTATATTTGCTGCGTCTGGTAATTCAAATATATACTTATTCACATCCACTTGTTGAAGGTTTGTTTGAATCTAAAAAAATTTAAAATTGATTAAATAGGTCTATAATTAGAAATATATTTTTCATATTATTGAATTTCTTATTCCTCACCAATCTTCCTGCTACAATACATCCAAACATTTTCTACCATAAATAGTGTCATCAGAAATTCAATGCTTGCTTTTAGAAGATCTTCGTGCTACATACATATTGTATAAAAAAAGTACAAGTTACTTATAGATTCCACGTTTATCATACATAAATCGTATATAATTTCTATCGTGTAACAAATATGACATGATAATCTAAAAAAAACCCTTTTATTTTTAAAATTTTTTTATTGTATAAAATATGGTATATTTATTACCAAGTTAATTTGCTTTCTTTTTTTTTAAATGAAAAGTGTTTGATGAATTAAAAAATCTATCGTTATTATTATTGTTTATCGTAGGGAGCTGTGAAACGATACCCATATCCGAAACAAGTTTGGTAAATTTAAGGATTTTTTTTCTCTTGCCATTTATTTATTTATTACTTGTTATATTAATTTAATCAATTAACATACATAGGTCACCAGGTAATTAAATTTATTTTTTACCATAATGTAACAATTATAATTGATAGTTTTAAATAATTATAGCTGGGGGTTGGTGGACTCGACCATCAAATTGGAAAAGTAATACTGCTATATGTGCAGCTGGAATAATTGTCATGACAGGAGTTATTTGGAAGATTTCTAGTGATCATGAGGTAAATCATTAATATTATTTATATTATTATATCAATTGATTGGATCCATTATAACTATAATATTATAATAATAATTATTATTTTTAGTGGAGGCATAATAAGCCAACTAGATGGATTCCTTCCATGATGGTAATATTTATTTATTTTTATATAATAGAATAAGTGAAAGTAATCAATTTTAATAAAATTATTATTATTTTTGATTAGTGGTCAAAACAATTTAAAGATGGTGAATATAATAATTTGAAATTTGAACCAAGTAAACCTGAAGAAAAAGAGTAAAATTAATTACTACAATAAATAATAATAAAAATAATATATGCTAGAAACTTTTAAATTTTATTTAATCTGAGAAAAAAAAAATTTAAATTAATTGTTATTATTACAATTAATAGGTAAATTAAAAATATAATCATCAATTAATAAATAAATTAAAACTACAATTATCAGTTATTAATAAATTAGTAAACTTTTATTTCTATCTATGTACAAAACTTCTTTAGATTCTTTATCAGATTCATTGAATTTAAACATCATTTAGAGGTGACTGAACTGGCAGTTGTTAAAGAAGGTGGCAAAATTTTATCATCATCACTATCATTATTGATAGTGTTGGTATTAGTAGTAACAGTAGAAATAATTGCATCATTGTTTCGGTCATTCTTTTTTTTATCATCTTCTAAATCATCAATTTTTCCTATTTCATGATCCTCTCCATTATCAATCTTTTCTTCAAATAATACTTTACTATATGAATGTACCACTCTTCCAAAATGGATCTATAAAAAAGAAACAGTTAACTTTAAAAAAAAAAAAATCACAAATTTCTTTTCACCAAAAAAAAAAGAAACTTACCAAAAAAATAAATTTAAGAAAATAATCAATCAGATAAAATATTAATGCTAAAATAGTAGCAACCTCACAAGCATCACCAACTTCTTGAATTGTAATGGCATTAGGATCATATGGCACGGTTACAGTACTTGAATTTGATGGTATCCAATATCTTATATCATCTTGACAATTGTGCATTGTATCATCTTTCCATTTAAATGCTAAAACCAATTGAATCAAATGTAAAACTAACAGTAAAAAAACTGAAAGCCAATATATAATTGAAAATATTTTTACTTTGTTTTTATCATTCTTTTTTTTTTAATTTTTTTGAGTTAGTGAATAATAACTAGTTGGAAAAAAAGAAATATATACTAAGTGATTGGTAGAAATAATAATTACCAGACGTAATGCATTTACACCATATATTGCAATTATTGCCACCAAAAAATATAATATGCTTAAAACTAATGTGAATACTCTTGGTAGATGTGTTATATATACTAAAAATTTAATTAATCAATAACAAACTTAATTGAAATAAGCATCATATGCTCTCTTAACCACTTACTTTTAATCTCTGGGATCATTATTGCTGTATGCCATAATGCATGTATCTGAAACAAATAATAAGAAAATAAATAATAGCATTAAAAATCCTTTAAATTTTCAAACATTATATGAATAATAATGATGCAAAATATTATTATTCTTATTTTTTACCAACAAAAGTATCGCAATGGTCATGACACCTGGCTTTATTGGTATACAACAACAACATTTTGTTCTAGAATGTTGAGCAATAACTTTCTTTAAATTACAACTTCGAGACTTGGGTTTTTTTTCGTTTGGACTTTTTAATTCCAACATTCTTGAAGAATTACGAAAAAAAAGTAAGTTTGATCTATTTTGTATCCATTTGTCTATCTGTTTACATTAATGAATAAAATTTTCTTCGGATGTTCGAATTCTATGTACTACAAACATTGTGCATAACTGAGAATAGAAACTTGGAAAGTCGTGTGACCGATCAGTCAAACCATGTTTTCAAAAAATCATTATTATTATTATTATTATTATATATTTTATTTCCCCTTACTAAATATCAAATATGGTTAAATCAGGGTCTGGAAATAAACCGGAAATTAATTAATATTTATATTTAGGAATAATATTATTAATTAATATTAATATAGTTGGCTCGGTCTAAAACCTCCTAAATTTTAAAAAAATATAGAAGTCATTTTCTGTCCTAAAAAAATAACGTTATTAGTCCACTAGATCGTTACTAAATTTAGACTAGCTCACAATTATCATGTCTAAATTTGGCATTAAGAAATAATTTTATTTTTTGAAATTGTTATTCAAAATTCTTTAAACAAATAAAACAAATATTTATATTGAAATTATTATCTCTGATTCGATTCAATTTTTAAGACATAAACTTTCTTGTGACTTTTTAAGATCCAGTCTATTAGGAATTGGACAAAAGTGTGTTTAGCTATGCTAAAAGCCAACTCACTTGGCAACACTAGTTTCTGTATTGATGTAGCTTCTAAAGACAAATTATATTTTTCTGAATATTCATCAAAAACTCATTTTTGGTCATCTCTAATTCAGACTTAGAAAATGAATGCTATTAATTTATGTGATGGATTCAATATAGTACCAATTTTAGAATTTTGATCAAGTGATCTTCAAGCTTTAATCAATTGCTGTTGCAATCAATGTTGGTGTAGCAGGTGGACCTTCATTATCCATATTAACAATTCCATTTTAATTTTTTTGTAATTATTTTAAGATCCGTACGAAGATCACCATGTGTTGGGTAAATTGAAGTAGATAAGCAAGAAAAATTGGCTCTAATAAATTATATGTATCCTATATTAAAAATAATCAATCAGATTTATATTTTTTTCTAATATATATATATTGCAAAAAAATTTTTTTTAAATATGATATGTTTTCTCATTTGGTAAAATTTCTATTTTCCTGCTACAAGTATTTCAATCATATCTTTGATTTTCAACAACAATTTTTTTATCATGATATACAGGGAATTCCAATGAGTTGGCACACCCAACTCACGAATTAAAAATTTATTGCAAAATTATGAATATTACTTACTAGTTGACTTATTTTTTTAATTGGTTGATCAATTAACTCTCACCATTCTTACTACTAGATTGAATGTGCTATACACCTGAAATGTAAAAAAAAATATATTTAAGGGCCAAGCTGTTCTTAAACATTTCAAGATTGTCATGTTTGACCCATTATCTGTTGTTAAATGCCAACAATTTACTACCAAGTGGAAATTCCTCTAACATAGTTATTTTTATCTGCTAAAAATAACCCTGTATGGATTTCATAAATAAGATTTTTTACTTTCCAGTCCTGGTCAACCCAATGTGCTATCACTCCTAAATGTCCTTGATTAATGGTAGTAGAAGTCCAAGCACCTATAAGAGACAATTTGTTGGGAAATTTATTAAACATCTATTTAACCACATCTTTTTGTTGTATATAAAAAAAATTAATCAAAGTAGATATTGATTGCCAACACGATAATTTCTATTGAGGGTTAAGTTCAGCAACAAAAATTCTTTTTTATACAACACCAAAAGCTCATTGTTCAAACATAATCCATTTCAACGGCTTATTGTCAAGAGTTTTCACTTTTTTAGATTATTTTGTTGTTGATCATTGTCAATAACAAAAAACAAAAGATATTGATTGGTTGTTGTTATAATTCAATTTGATTGTAATTTTCTTTGTAAAAATCAAAATCACCATCAACTTCAAAACTATTTTCATTTTGTTGGAAAAATTCATAGTATTAAATGTGTGAATTTCGCTACACAAGGACCTTTTTGGGGATTTTAAGTCCTAAAGACTGATTGCCTAATTTTGTATGGGTGCACTTTTGTGATTAGACCAAATTATCAAAAGGAAGAACCATTAAAATATCAATGATAAGATATAAGAAATTGTGAACAAACTGTTATTGGTGAGAAAGGAATTGCTTTTAATAAAGTTAAAGCTTAAAAAATTAAAATAGATTAAATAGGTTATAAATATGCAAAGGTCCCTTTAAACAATTGCCAAAAATTATATCTTTGCCTTAAATTACTAAATATGGTAATTTGCATATTAATGTTGAACGCGTTTACCCAATAATAGTTTTACGTAATATTTATAATTTGAATTAATTAACATCTTGTATACGTGTAAATATATATATATATATATATATTTCGTCTATAAATGCTTTAAATATAACATGAATAATAATAATAATAATAATAATAATAATAATAATAAAATGATAATAACAGTAATAATAAAATAATAAAATTAATTAAAGTATCCCAAAAAAAACATATATATATTATAAATACAAAAATGATAATAATGATGATGACGATTATAAATATTTATTAATTATCTTATTAATTAATTAGTTTAAAAATTTTTTTTTGACTTATAAGAAATATTGTCCTACACCTGCTCTAGCTGGATTAACACGCTCTTGATCAGGTACGGCATTAAAAATTTTAAAGCTATTTTCATCGATTTGTAAGTTTTCATCAATTTGCATAATTGATGCTACATTACCACACCTGTAACAATAGTTAGGAGCTGACCATACTGTTACAAGATTGTCATCCGGAAACATATATTTAAACCCTTCTTGAACTAGTTGATGTGCTCGAGCTATCAAACTAAGATCGTTAACATGGTTGAACTGAAAAAAAATGATGCATGTTTTATTAGTTGAATTGATTAGTTTAGAGGGAAAGAAAATTATAATTTCTTTTAGTCGATTAAAATTTTTTTTTTAATTTTTTATCTTTTAAATTTAATAATTAAGGATTACTTCGTTTGTTACTTTAGCTCCGAATAACCATCCTGCTCCGCGTGGACTAACAGCCCATGTTTCAATATCTTCGGGATCAGACCACATCAAATCTATTTATCATGTTTAATGATGATAATAATATTGTTGTTATTATTATTATTATTGCTATTATTATTCATTTAATTATTCTATCCAAACAAAATTACATTGAATAATTATATTTACCACAAAATGATCCCTCATGTGGAATTTCTTGTGCTCTTGGTATTATTCTTATTTGATCTAATGTTCTAACTTCAGGTGATAATCCTCCATGAACACACAGAACTCGTCCATCAACAATCTTTGATTTTTTTTTTAAATCAACGATTTTTATTATTAGAGATTTTATGTATGAATCTTTTTAATTAAACTATTTAATAATTCCATTAATTGATACATTTATATATATTTATGTAAATATATATAAATAATATGTATTTTCTCCTTACAGCTGCTAATGTCAAATAATCAAATACTTGGCAACAATATTTCCAAACATTTGAATTTCCATATTTTGATTGACACTCATCTTTAACAAAATATTAATCAATTAGTATGTATGTTAAGAAAAAACAATATAAATTATTATTATTATTATTATATAATCACAACAATTTACCATAAAATCCATAAACTTGCGTTATTTGTCTACTTTCATGATTTCCTCTTAAAAGAGTAATCTTATCAGGATATCTAACCCCCACAAAATAAAAATTTTACGTAATTTAAACTTTTGTCCATTTGTATATACCCCAGTTGCATATATATATTCTAATATTTTTAATACCTTGCTTTTAACACCATTAATAAGGTAAATGTTTCTAAGCTATAATATCCTCTATCTACAAAATCACCCTAAATTATATAATTTTTAATAACAATAAAACATCCAATCGCATCAATAATATTGTTAATCAATTTTACCATAAATATATAATGTGTATCTGGAATCTCTCCTCCAACTCGAAATAGCTCTAACAAATCATAAAATTGTCCATGAATATCACCACAAACTGTTACTGGTGTATACACCGGCTGTATATTAGATTCCTCCATTAACAATTCCTTGACCTATACATATGTATATGAGTATAATTAATGGTGTATTTATATTTATATAAGTTACATATAATAGATCTGGTCAAAAATACAAATAGATAATGTAAATATCTTTTCATGTACCATTTCACAAAGTTTTTTCATATCATGTTCGGGTAAATATTGGCATGACTTGATTGTACTTAACCATTCATCTGGTCCTCCGCCCATATTTTTTATAATTATAATTTATATATTAAATTAATTTTGATTTTAATTATTTTTTTAAATGTGTTTTGATTAAAAATATTTTTATTATTTCAATTGATCTACAAAATTTTTTTGTCCTATAATAGGGGAATTTCAATATCATGTGATCGATACGTCATTGAACTCTGATCATGAAAGGCAAAAGGCAAAAACTATTTCATTCTTGAATACAAACAATGGTCGTAGATGGACATCACTTATGTGACGTCAAAAACGAAATAACAAGAATGAACAAGAGAGAACAAATAAAGAAAACCAGAAGATATCCGTTAGTAGTTTTTAGTCCATCGTCATCTCAAAAAAGGTACTTATGGGGAAGGTAGATGTTCCAAGTGTGTCTCTTGTCTTTCTCCCGTATTTTAACGCTCGCCCATCTTCTTTTTTATCTTAGTATCGAGCTGTGTCTAGCAATTATCCAATTATTTCTATTTCATGAGCTCATCTTGTACTCTATGTATTTCCTTATGAAGACAAATGGTTAAAGATTTGTACTAGTCAGAGTTGATACTGAATGTTGAAAAATGGCTTGAAACAATTAACACCATGTCTTTTTAATAATCTTTGTCCAACATATCATTTAGGAAATCAGATAATAATGATGATGATAATATTGATATCCTACGCAGTTGAAATTTGCACTAGAAATTCAATACATCTTGTGGTTTTGATAACCGTAAAGATGCCAATGAACATGTCATGACTACTACATTTAAATTTTATTCGAAGAGATCAAGAGTGAAAAAATGGAAATAATGTTTTTAAATCAAATCAATTAGAAGAGGTACTTGTGGGAAAAAAAAAGATATAAAGAAAGTCCACTCGTAAAATCTTTAAAAAAAAAATGTTATCAATGAAATAGTTTGTCAATTGAAGAAGTACTTGTTTTTCTTTTTCTCATCAATCAACTATTTTCGAAGGTTAGTAATAACACGAATCAACAAATTTTATGATATTTTCGTGACAACATATAATAATTTACTATTCCAAATGACCAGATATCGATGGATTTGTCATATTCACATTGAGCAATATAACACCAAAAATAATTGCAGAATCTTTTTTTATTAATTAATAATAATGATATTGATCTACAGTATCTAAATCGGCCAATACAGCTAAATTAATTGCAGCAGAAGCAAGCAATAGCAGTAATAAAAACTACAGAAATAACTACCAATATTACAGCAACTACCACTTAAAAACCTGCCATCGTCATTTCCTCATCATATAAAAATCAGTGTTGTGACCCGAAACTCTGAGTTTAGGGAAAACCAGAAACAGAAACTAACAGAAACCACCCCGAAACTAGTCTAGGTTAGTAGTTTATGTTTATGTTTAGTTTTCTGCTTAGTGTAAGTTCATTTTCCGAAACGTTTCGGGAAGCCAAAAGAGTTTCTAGTCACAACACTGATACAAATACATTTAATAAAACATTTACTTCATTGTGGTCACAAAAAACGTAGATCAAAGCAAGAATACGTTTATTATAGGTAGCGGTAACTGTTTTTCCATTGTTAATTGCCATTGGAATGATGTCTAAAGAAGATGTGGGCCAATTAGCTTACAGAGTATTGAAAGCTTATAAATTAGAAAAAAATATTTTATGAGAAAGTTTTATATCAAGAGGTGTACAACAAATTTTCATGATTGAATTTGAATGAATGATAATAACAATATTGTTATTGTGATTAAATTTTAAATGGATGAATGATTATAGTTAATTAACGATTTGTTTGATGAGTGATTAGTGATTAAGAGATTAGAGTCGATAAATTAATTAGTATATCATTTTTTATTTTTTTTAATTAATAAATTTTAAATTGCTTAAATTTTCAAGAAAACTTTTTTTAAAAATCATTCAAATACAATTTAATCACAATAACAAT
>CAUDNR010004245.1:123688-135566 GCA_958430865.1 Entrophospora sp. SA101 | reverse complement strand
AAATTGTTATTTTGTGTTAATTATATATATACTGAAACAGTAAAACAGATTTTTTTATTTTAGAAAAAAATTTTTTTTAACATAATAAAATACACAACTGTGTAGTCAACCCTGTTAAACCAAAGAAACAGTAAATCCATCTCATTAAACCAAATTTGTTAAACCTAAATACTAATTTTAAACGGAAATAACGGGGTTGACTATATGGTTTGTGGCCTAGTACTAGGCCCTATAAATTATTTTAATTTTTCTAAACAAATAAACAAAGGATAAATTTATTATTTATCAAAAAAAGAAATAAAGAAACTTTAAAGTATATAAATATGGACCAAGATTGATGTATCAAAAAAATTTGCATTAAAGAAAATCATTAAACTTTATACATTTAAAATAAATATTTTGAATAAATTCTTTAAAAACAATGCTGTTTAAATTGACTATTGCTTGTGTGATCAATTCAATCATTAACACCAAAAGAACAAAATTGATTATTTTGCAATAAAAGCTATTTATTTGTTTGTTTATTTATTGTTATTTTTTGATTTAATATTAATGCATGGTTTCTATTCATAATCCAAATTTCATTTTTATTTGCTTTTATTTGCTTCAAATTACTATTATTATTCATTTTATTCAAATTATTTTTTGCCCAAATTGTTTTTTTATTCAAGTGAACCTTATTTGAATAGAAACTTAACTACTGCTCAAGATTATGATATTATTTTAGCACAAAGAGCTTTAGAAATATTTAACCAATAATTTAATTACAATATAAAGAGTTATTGGTTTATTGAATTAAGCCAATAATTAATTAAAAAATAGGATTAATTTAAAAGAATTTCTGATAATTTTGATATCTACTAATAGGCTTTTAGACAATATGATAAAAATACTAAGAAATACAATTAATCATACATCTTTAATAAAACAAACATGACTTAGCTATTTAATCATTTCCTTGTATGTGAATGCCTCCATCCATCAAATATTTACAATGGTTGTGATTATTATTCAACATATTTGATATCATCATTGACATAACAAACAATTGCATCACCCAGGTAGTAACAATACCAAGGCCATGCATGAATGAAACTTTTAATAATGCATGTCTACCCAGATCTTTGGGATTCACAAATAAATTATTTTTCCTGATCATCAATTATGGTTGCTCATGAATAATAAATCTGACGTTGATCACAGGTGTCAGATTTAATAAAATTTTCCTATAACAAACATGCAAGCGTGGTGCAATTAAGCACGCCTCATAACTGTGAAATTTTTTCCCACAGGTGAAACAATTGAACATGTTGGAAGGCTTTTGTAGAGTAGGCCTTATCTTTCCCTCAGACCAGGCTTGACTGTTACCATATAAGCATTGATTGTTGATGAGAGTTGGCACTTGTGTGATGGATTATTGGTTTGTGTTATTGCCACACTAGCATAAAGTTAGTGTTTAAGTAGGATTGTTGCAGGAAATTTTTTGCCTAAACATATCAGCAGCCTTCTCTGGTCTGGGTGCTATGAGGAAAGATTAGTGAAAATATCCTTGACGATGATGCAACTTTAATAAACTCCAGGGCAACGCTACCCCCCCCCCTGGAATTCAGTTGCATTATTGTATCATCGGGGGAAGCAAGTCAGATTAGCCTTATGTACACGAGGAACATGTGAGAATGACTGTAAAGTGTTCAAGGTAGTGTGTGCGTCTTGACATCTGTGAAGTGTACAATTATGAAAATGTCGTATATAAAAATGTTTCCTTTCCTCGTATCGCCCTGACATCTTGCAATTACGAAAAGCAAAATACCAATCATTTATTATCAAGATAAAGAATCTCGTAAATACCTAAGTCACTACAAGATCTGCTCCGCGTTTTGATTTCAATAAGAAATATCAATGCAAATTACCTCTGGTTAGCTATTAACACGTTTTCTTTAATATTCCTTGTACAACCTATACGCGTATAATATAATAATTTACCCCTTGATTAATTGGCATTAATAAAAAAAAATTTCTTTTAATTTAAGAAAAAATGTCGCAATCAATATTGTTAGGAAAAAGAAGAAAAGGATCTCAGCTCGCCAATTCCAACGGGTAAGTGTTTATTGTTAAATGGTGGCTGTTGCAACTTGTCATTCTAGTTATTATTAAAAAGAATGATGGTTGTGATGCATACTAATTATAATTTTTCTTTTCTCTCCCTAAAAATTATTATAGAAATAATTATTATAGCGATATTAGTAAATGTATTGACTTGGATGCATTATTTGATGACATCAAAGACAATATACAAGAGGGTATGCCACCATTGAAACCATTGCAACTGCTTGAATTATTAAAAGCTATTTATGAGGTATCTTCATTATTGTTTATTATTAATAATAAAAGTTTATCGTATCATATTTAATTCATTTTAAAAAAAAAATATACTCAAGGAAGAGGAAGAATCGGAAGAAGAGAAAGAATTGAAAAGAGGGAAAAATTCGGAAGAATTGGAAATTTTTCAAGAAAAAGAAGAAGAGATGGAGGATTCAGAAGAGGGAGGAGAAGTGGAAGAGATGGAGAAAGAGAAAGAAGAAATTGAAGTAGTACCAATTGAAGAAGTTTATGATAATAATGATGATGATAATGTTAATGTTAATAGTGATAGTGTTGACAGCAATAGTAATAATGATGTTAATGAAAATGAAGAAGATAACATTGATATTAATGGCAGTAATGATGATAATGGTAATGTTATTAATGATGCTAATAGCAATGATGACAATGTAAATGAGAATGGTAATGGTAATGGTAATGATGATGATGATAGTGTATTAGAAAGCCTTGATGAAAGGAGGTTTGCGACTGCTTGGAATACCAAATGGTCAAAAGAAGAGTTGAGCATTCTCCTAAATCATGTATTTAGTAAGAAGATTAATTGTAATGAATTACAATTAATGGAATATCAAGAAAAAATAATGCTATTTCATTAAAATGGAGGTTAATGAAACGACAAATAAAGAAAATGTTTGGGGTTGATTTTTAACACTAGTAGAATTTATTTTAGATCATTCGCAGGCATTAGAAAGTTTAGTATTACTTATGGTCTAGATTGTAATTTATTAACTAATCATCATAGATTTGATAATATCTTTTAAAATCTTTATAAATTAGAGTATACTAATTCTTGTAGTGGTGAATTTTTTGACAAATTAACGAAAGTTTGTAAAAATATTCAATCATTAACAATATATTATTCTAATGATAAATATACATATAACTTAGCACAGCTAATTAAAGCACAAAAGCAAATTAAATCTTTAGTTATTAATACAGAAAATGAACAAATTTTAAAAAATTGATCGTATCAAAAAATAACTTAATTATTGCAACTATTATTTTAGTTTAGTAGCTCAAACAATATTTTCTTTTGTTATCATTATCATGTCACCTTTTCATTTAAATTATATTTTCAATATAATATAGTATTAATCAAATTTTGTGGATATATAGTATATAGTAGTATAAGGATTATATAAACATACAGATGATGATAACATTAGCTTAATAGAAAGAATAGATGTAAGGCTGAAATATTTGAAATATTTACTTTTTAAATAAAACATATGTGACAATTTTTGTAGTTGCTCAATTAATAGGGGTTATTTTCGGATTATTATTATTATAAATGATTTAAATTTGTTAACAATAATTCATTACAATCATTATATAGATGGAGATGCTCATGATTATTATAAACATTTCATCGGAAATAATGTGCCGAACAATATCCACGGATCTCAATTCATATAAAAGGAACTCATGCTGTTTAATTAGACAATTGAATTGATATTTATTATGCAAGAAATGTAAGTTAAAAAATGTAATAGTTGGTATTTACAAAAGGAAATGCCAATTAATTTATTATTACACTATATATAAATTTTAAAAATAATATAATTCATACATCATAAATAAATAAAAATAAATAAATTAAATAAGCTTCATCAGAGACCAGTTAAAACGATCTTTTTCTTAAATCCTCTCTTTTATTATTATTATAGACACTATTGTTATTATTATCTTTATTACCATTACCATTACTGTTATCATTGATAATCAATTTACTTGAATTGAATCTATTACTGCCATAGCCACTACCATTATTACTAATGAAAAATTTGTTCCAACATTTTCAGACTAACCGGTTTAGTCAGAAATCCATCTACACCACGCCAATTAAAAAGAAATCATTCAAGCACAATCGCTGATGTTCGTAATAATGATGATAATAACAGCAACAGCCACTATGATATTGCTCTTGAAATAAGACACAGAAAAATACTAAAATATAAGGCTGAGATTGCTAAAATGGAAGCAAAAGCAATTTCATCTGTTACATATCAAAACCAAAGAGTTAGCATAACAGAATTCCAAAAATCTATAACAATTGGACATGGCAAAACATGCAATTTAAGGATTAATAAACCACTCTATATTGCAAATACTCATTGCACAATTTCAATTGTAAGTAACAATAACTTAATTAATCAATTTTATGTAATATTGAAATCATTATAATTTCTATAATAATAATATTATCATTATAATCCCATTAGAGAAAAACAAACATTAAAGATTTAAGTTTTGAATCATTTATAAAAAATGGTTCAAATAAAAGAACTTTTATTAATAAAAAACTTTTGGAACCACATGAAGAACGTTTTTTACATCACAATGATAAAATTTTAGTTAAGACTCAAGAGGGCTTTATTGGTGAGTAGTATAAATCAATTAATTTACATATATGTTTATGTTTGTATATTTGATTAATATTTTATTATTCAATTATATTTATATAGAAATGCAATTTTTTGAAGATGCCAAAATTAATCTTGAAAATCAACTTAAAGATGTAAAGGATTGTAAGGTGTTTGACATAAAATCTTTAGAAGAAAAAGGCATTCCTGCATTGGTGATCATGAAAATAGAAGAAATGTGACTTTTAAAAAGTATTGATTTTTTTCTTTAGTTTCACATATCTTATACATTATTATTAATCATGTATGCATTCATTTATTTTCTCTTTTTATTTATATATATATATATATAAAAGAATCTGGTAAGTGAAACATCATATGAGAGAATGTTTGATACTCAATATAAGGAAAGTCATTTTGATAAGAAGTTAACATATATCATTTATTTCTTTTAATTTATTGTATTGTTTGCATGATGAAGTAGTTGGAGTAGTTGGAAGTAATGTAACATTAATTCTCTGTTTTTTGATCACTATAAGATTTCTTCTGTCATTGTTCCATTTTTAATCCTTTTTGTGATTTTGACAACATTTGCTTTTTAATTTATTTTTTGCTTTATCAATAACTTATTGGTTTTTTTTTTTTAAAAAAAAACAACTATTGCCTCCTATCTATTTTACTTAATAAGGCAAGTTTCAAATTTTCCATTCTCTAAACTTAGTTATTTACTTACTCTTGTTATATTATTCCTGCATTAGGCTCAGTGTCTCCCTCTGATCCAGGCTGCATACAGAGATTAAGGGAACAGTTTGGTTATACCCAAGATTAGGTAAATCATTCCATCTAAACTATCTCTCATAGGAGGAATTGGTGGCACAACTTATTGGGAGGAAGCATTTACAAACTTTGAAGGTGTTGATGGGAATAGTAACTTGACTTGCAAGAGGCTGGCAACTGTAACAAAGTTACACAGTCACCTTCAGAATGCAAGATTTTTGCTTGTGTGCTCACCCCCAATGTCTGGAAAGACATCACTTGCACAACTCTATGAGAACTATTTACTCAATACACATAATGAACTATGTATATTTTGGATGTCACTTGTATGATTGAGGAGGGAGGGATCAGGCTGGGATTTTGCACAGCAATTCAAGGATTATATGGGAGGCTTGTCATGAGATACCTTTGTCTGTGAGTGTGACAAAGTACAAACAATACTGATCATAGATGAAATTCAGGTGTTATACAAACCAGAAGGTGCATCAGCCTGTCTATTTGGTGGTGACAAGTTTTGGGACACTGTCAAGAGAGTTCTACAGGGTGGTGGTCTCCACATTGTTGCTTTTGCATCCTATGGATATTGGGGAGCATATAGTGGACCAGGCCATCTTAAAACTATATCTCCTTTTGACTTAGATGAAATTAATACTTGGAATTTTGAAGATGTTCAGTATTCTGAACAAGAGTATGCAAATTTCTTTGATTTTTTTGTCACTCCAATCTGAAACTGCTTCCTGAAGGAGATGTCCCTTGACTTGCCAACTATGTGAAAGAAGAAACCAAGTGCCATCCTGGGCTTGTTTCTTTTGTCCTGGATGATATTGTTTTACAATTTCAACAGCAGCTAAAGCAGGGTGTGGAACCATTGACATTTGAGAAAATATTCAAATTTTTTCAAACAGATGATTGCTATCAAGGTGTTAAGGTGAGCAATGATTGAAAATTAATAGTTTGTGATTATAGAGATCTTAACTCCATTATTATTGTAGTGAACACATGCATGTCAAGAAGTCATAGTGACATCTGAAGAAGAATGACAACTTATTGACAAAGTCTTGATCCAACCTGGTGGTATTGACATTCACAGTGCAGTTGCAGACCATCTGATCAAAACAAATGTTCTTTCAGACTTCCATCAAGAATATTATTTGAGAAACAGGAAACTTGACTTCACATCACCACTAGTCCATGTAGCTTATCTTCAGGAACATCTTGGATCTAGAACCCATGTACACACTTTACCATATCCTTTTGAAGATTTTATCAAGAAGGTGTTTGAATTAATGAGCCCAGAGACTTTCAAGAAAACCCTTTGTGTGGGTAATGATGGTCAACTGCTGGAGAGGGCATGGCAAATGGAGTTTTACCATGCAGCAAGACAACTGCTTCCAAAAAATGTACATATCTCTCCAGATGTTGGTGCTGTTTTTGCTTCAGAGGGCTGGGTGGACTTTTATGTTGATGGTAAACATGATTGGATGATAGAGCTAGTTTGAGATGGTGAAGATCTGGAAAATCATCAAAGGAAGATGAAGGATGATGGGCTATATGGTTCAATTCTGAAATGTGTTAAGCGTCATGCAATTGTGGATATTAGAAGTGGTATAGGTAGACCCCACAACCTGAAATCAGGTGTCATTTATGTTGTATGTTCACAGGACTTTTCCAGTGTGGAAATATGTATTAATAGTATCTGGGACAAGGTTTGGTTGTGTGGAAGTACAGATTTGTACACTGAGTTGTGTATCTCAGTGACATCTTATTGACAACTGACAGAAATGTTAAATGATTCAACCTCTTTAGTTTCTAGTTCAAAGCACTACGAGTATATGGGCATTCAGTATGGTATAACTCTTGCAAAACATACAGTATGGTATTGTATAAGTGTAATAAAAAGGTTGTATACCAATGCTTAAATCAAACATACTTCCCTTCACACCCACCAAAAAAAGGATTTAGAATAAAATTTTGCGTGACTTGGTATGGAAAAATATGGGCTATACCATACCATACCATATGTTCTGCAAGAGTTATACCATACTGAATCTCTCCCTACTGAAGCACAACATTTTTACTAAGACATCTAGTTTATGCATTTGCTGCTTAATGACATAAAAATGGAAATGTTCATAAAGTAATTGCATCTAACCACTGGTGGAACTATGCAAATGGCTAATTTCTTTAATAAAGTTATCTTTACATCCATTAGTATTAGGTACAAAAAAAAATTTTTTTTTCAAAAATTGTTAGAAATATTGGTTAGCCTCCTCTTAAATACAGACTTGATTTGACAGCTCAATAAGCTGGAGAATAAGAAGCAAATTTAGTTATCTGACTTCTTGATAAATTTCATAAGTGATTTTTTCTTTATCTAGACATTCCCAAAGAACTTGGTATTATTCATAAGGTGCAATTTTTTCTCCTTGCTCTTTCCTTAAAATACTTCTAATAATGCTGTAATTCTTGGGTTCCATAGTAGACCTAATGTAAATGAGTTCATATTAACTATTTTATATAGAGGTGATTCTATATATCACCTGATATTAAGAGGATAACAAATAGGATATTATAAAACTGGTAATTATAATCACATTTCAAATGACTAAATTTTGATCCCTGAAATACTGGAAATACCAATGTTCACTTTGTCTGGTTTTGTTGCAGTATGCCCCAAATATAAAAAGAAATATTGATTACTTACTTTTAACATATTTAACTTAATATTACATAAAGCAGATATTGAAATAGTTGGACAGTTTTGTAGAAATGGGTATTTGGTTAAGAGTTCTAAATTCTTATTTCTGAATTTTTTTCAATCAATCTATAAGAAAAATATTTAAATATACAAGTAAATATATAATATATAACATTCCTAAATATTATTTTACCTTGCTAAATATTAAAATAATTGGTTTTTTCATAGTTTTTAATTTCTCAATAATAAATTGTTCACTATAATACTGTATTCAGTTATTTTTAATGTATGAATCACTAATATCATTATAAAATTATAATATAATCATATCACCATACTATATATAATTACCACAATCAACTTCATCTATTGTATTCCATGAAGAATTAATCAATTCACAATTATATCTTTGTTTATATTTGGTTAATGGTGATGTTTATGTTGATCTTGTTGTCAATATTACACCTGGGAGTATCTAAAAAAATCTAAATATAATTTATATAATATATCATCAAACATCAATTATCACTATGATAATATTTACATTATCACCAATTATCAAAGCAGATTTTCCTGAATTGGCTGTTCCTATTATTGTAACTTTAAGTATATGAGGTTGTTTGATTTTTTGTTGAATTGTTGGCAATTTATCTTTAATATCTAGTTATTTATTGTTGTTATTATCATCATTATTATAAACAAATGATATCTTATTCAGTTTAATTAATGAATTAAAGAGTAAATATATACCAGTAAAATTATTATTAATAAATATATGATTTTATTTTTATTGATTTTTTGTTTGTCTTCACTTTTTTTACTTTTTCTTCCCAATTTTTCATAATTTGATTCTTTTTTTCTTTTTCTATTAATTTATCAAATTTATTGCTTCCCTTTATTGAATTTGGCAATCTCATTATTAATCTTGTAGGTATTTCTTGCCATTCCTTTTGCATTTGACATTGAGTAAAAAATAATTTTTTTTTATTTCTGATTAAAAAATCATTTTTTTTTCAATGATCATATCAGATAAAAATGTCAAAACTAAATAATGCCCAAGCAACAACTATAATCAGGTGACTTTAAACAATAATTTAATAACATGTATGTTATTTGTTTGTTTGTTAATTCTTCAAATTGTATCTAAACAATATAGACAAGAAATAGATATTCCCAATTTGACATCTTATTTAGCTTCAAGAATTCCTGAAATTAAGTTACCAATAGAAACCCAACAATTCAAATTTGGTCAAAGCAACCCCACATATCTCCTAATTGATGCAAAGTAAGATTATATGATATTATATATGTGTGTGTGTGCTTATAACAAGTGATTTTTTTTTTGTAACAAATAGTATATATTAATAATGAATATGAAATATTTAGTCAAAAACGATATGTACTACGAAAAAAACCACCAGGAAAACTATTATCAACTACTGCACATGCTGTTGAACGCGAGTTTCATATTCTTGATGCTTTAGGAAAGTATACCGATGTACCAGTGCCTAAGGTTTATCTTCTTTGCAAAGATAATGAAATAATTGGGACACCATTCTATGTAATAATATTTTTTTATATTCGATAAATTAATTTAATAAATTGCTTATACATGTATATTAATAATTGATAGGTAATGGAATTTTTAAATGGTAAGATTTTTGAGGATGTAAGACTTTTATCACTTTCTCCAAATGAAAGAAAGAACTGGTAAAATTTTTTTTTGTTTATTTTATCATTACTATTTATAATTCAAAAAACTTCAAATATTTATTTTTTTATTTATAGTTGGTTTTCTTTGGTCAACACACTTGCTAAATTACATTCAGTTGATTATAAAGCAATAGGACTAGATGATTATGGAAAGTCATCTGAATTTATTCTAGACAAGTTCGTTCACTACTCAAAGTATCAAAAGCTCAAGCTGCTGTGGTAGATGAAGATGGAAATGAAGTGGGTGCTCTTCCAGGACTTGATGAAATGATCAAGTGGTTTAAAAATAATGAAATTCCTGATGAAGCAACAATTTTACATGGTGACTTTAAGGCACAAATTATCAAATAAGCAAATAAATATATTATTTAATCATCATATTAACATTTTTCTTTTTATTTTTATTTTTTAAGATGGATAATATTGTAATTTTACAAAACTATATCTTATATGTATATATATATATATTATATATGAATTTGATTCACTTGATTTTATATGATATAGGTTTTTCATCCAACAGAATCACATGTTATTGGAATATTAGATTGGGAACTTTCCACAATTGGTCACCCATTATCAGACTTAGCAAATTTATTGATGCAGTTTTATGTATCTGAAAATGCTGTAAAACCTTTAATTGGATTAAAGGATGCACCTAATTTACTTATCCCTTCAGCAGATGAATTAATATATGAATATTGTATTAAAACAAAAAGAAAATTTCCAATACCAAACTTTGAGTATGCCATAGTGTTTTCATTTTTTAGAGTAAGTTAGGTTTTATTTTTCTAATATTTACATATTATATTTATATTCTAAATTTATTTATTTTCAAAGTTGGCAGTAATCACACAAGGTATTGCTGCATGTATTGCACATAAACAAGCTAGTTCTAGTGAAGCACAAAATTATGCTAGAATGTTTAAACCTATAAGTTTAATAGCATTGGAAATTATTGAAAAAAATAACTTATTAAAAAGCAAATTATAAAATCATAATTAATATACACATATTAAAATTTATTTTTTCAAAAGAAATAAATTATTAATTATATACAAATTTAATATAGTGTACATCTAAATCTAATCCCATTTTTGAGAATTTGGACTATACATGTTGTCAAAATCAATTTGGATTTGACTCAATTCCAAAATTTCAACTTTTGATTGTGACTGACAATTATTTATTAATTACATCAAAAAGCTTGCCTGATTTAGTCAAGTGATCAATCTATTTCTACCATATTTTTTTTTTTTTTTTTTAAATTCAAATGAGCAAAAATAATTACATATATTAATTGATACTTGAAAATTTTTTTATATCTGACCCAGGTACCTGACCTGATCTGACCCAACCCGTTTGGAACACTAGGCTTTGAAATCTAACCAAAATGGAACATCTTGGAATTTATTTATTATTATTATTATTACAGTCAGGTATTAATCTCTTTTCATGACGTCAATCATTACAGGGCATTATCCCCGGCTGAATTTAGCCAATCAAAATTTCTTCTAGAATTTTTCATAACGTCGATCATTACAGTATTTAGTACGTATTTCCATATCGAGTAAAATACCTGACTGTATTAGCATAGTGGAATTTCATAATTATCACAAAAGTGACTTAAAATGTCGATCTTTTTTATATTGTGTAATGATAATTTTAAAGTACTTTTCAATTGGACGTTTGACAGCATAGTGGAATTTCATAATTATCACGAATGTGACTTAAAATGTCGATCTTTTTATATTGTGTGATGGTAATTTTAAAGTATTTTTCAATTGGACGTTTGACCTTAATGTGATGTAAAAACTTTTTATCAAAATTTTCAAACCAACTTTATAACCATATTCTTCACATTTTTTTATTACCAACTTTCTTCCATCATTTTCCATCACTTTCCTGGAGGAGTTAGCTAAGAACCAAAGTTTATAAGAAAGTA
>CAUDNR010004245.1:89513-102120 GCA_958430865.1 Entrophospora sp. SA101 | reverse complement strand
TAGTTTTTCGTGAACCTCTCTAAAACTTATTAACCAATACCCCCCATAAAGTAATGACCATATGAAAGCTTAAAGTAATTTACACCTTCTCATTTACTATCAAGTCTTTGAAAGCAATATTGAGAAATAATCTGAGCTTTGAGGTAAAAACTAATACCGTTTTTGAATGGTCATGGATTCATGTAGAGAAGACCTTTTGGTATGAAAGAGTGTTCATTAGAAAGCTTTAATGGAGTACTTTCATTTTACTCTAACAACGAAGTTCGAGTTTATTTTCACATAGAAAATCAATTGATGTGACATGTCCTGTGACTAATATATTAATATGTCACTTATAATAAAATTTTCTCGATATTACGATAACGATGATCTTTACTATTTTGGACTAAATATGAGTAAGACACGCAATTGTTAAATATTAATATTAAGAATGTAAAATAATTAGAAATAAATTGTAATAATCAGCAATACATCCACAATTTAATCCAACGTATTTCTAGCTATTTCTTGGCGATGACACTATCAATATGTCATTTTCTTTTATTTCTTTATATGCTAAAATCGTAAATATTGTAAAAGGACAAAGTGAAGTTGATGACGATGAAACAAATGAAACAAATGAACCTGAGCTGATGATCATTAATATGGAGGCTATAGAAGCTCCGGAAACTATACTTAAATATGTATGGCAAAAAATTTTAGATATTGATTTTCAAGTAATTAGAAATGTCAAAGATTAAAAAGTGAAATTTCTTACAAAAATTCTCAAGAACAAGTGCAAACAAGAATGTGAGATTATTACAATGTCAACGTTTTAAGTGAATGAATTGTTTTTTTTTTAATTTTTTACCAAATGTATTTTTATTATCATCATTATTATTTGCACTCATATTATTAAAAATAAAATTAATTTTTTACGTAGATGTATCACATGATTTAATCAAAAATTTGATTTTTTACTATTACTATCACGGATATCTCGGTATTATAATTAGTATAGCGGATAAATTTTCTGGAACAAACATATCCGTTATACCGAGACTATTACTATTAATATTAAGGAGATATTCGGATTATCTGTTATCTTATCATGTACAGTGAACATCATAATAAAAAAAATTCAACTCATTTACTCAAGAAATTTTTTTTTTTTGGTGTTAGAAAATTTTAAAAATGTTTTCATTAAAAGAAATCATTTCAGCATTTGCAACAATATTATTTATAACAATAATTTTTTCATCATTAAAGTATTATTACAATTATTTTACTCGTCCAAATCCTTATAAAGGGCCTTTTCCTTTACCATTATTAGGAAATTTACATCAAATATTTTATCATCGTTTTAATACTCCATTATGGACTCACTCATTACACTTAAAATATGGTGATGTGTTTGAAATTTACAGTGGATCTAAAAGACAATTGATCACTAACAATCTAAAAATCATTGAACATGTCATGAAGCCAGTGAGAAATAGTAATTATATGTCACGTGTTCCACCTAATGAAGGACTAGATGAATTAGGAAAAACCACTAAAGGAATTGTTGTGAATAGAGACATAAAAAAATGGGCTTATAATAGAAAAATATTCATTAGAGCTATAATGGCTCCAAATGCATTAAAGTTTTCAGCCAATCTTGTAAATTGTGTTTTTAAAGACTTAGAAATTTATTGGGATTCTTTAATTGATGAAATGGGAGAATCTATTATAAATCAAGAAATTCATCAAAAAAAAGTATTGGAAATTGATCTTGTGCCTTGGATTAAAAGAGTTTTCACTGAAAATATAATGTTATTAGCAACAAACAGACCATCTAATATATTATTGAATTATTATAAAATCAGTAAAAAAGATTCCAACATAATTAAAACTGCTGAGGATGAATATTTAGATGGTTCAAAAGATGCACTAATTTGTATGAGATATTTTGCAATGATTCCTTCATATATACGCAATTTGCCATTGATAAAGATTTATTCAAATCATTTATTAAACAAATTTTCATCAAGAAAAGAATATGTTTACAATTTAATCAATGAACGTAGGGACAAAATTGAAAATATTAGTGATAAAGAAAACCTGACACCTGATATGTTGAATATGTTATTAACTATTAATACTCCAAAAGATATTACTCAAGGCATTGCAAATGATTTTAATGATAAACCAATGACTGATGATGAAATTAATAATGTTCTTAGTGAAACATTTGGTGGGGGAATTCAGACTGTATGTATATTTATTTAGATTTGTATTTATTTATATATATATTAAATGTAATTAATTAAATTAATAACCAAAATTTCCATTGAAAAAAAAGTCATCTGCAGCTTTATCATGTCTTATATATTATGCACTTAGTTATCCTGAAGTTGAAGAAAACATTCTTAAAGAAATTAAAAAAGTATTTGGAGATAAATCTAATTTAGATTATGAAGATTTAAAAAAATTTGAATACATTGAAGCTGTAAAAAGAAGGTATTAATTCATAATTGTATTTTTATTATTGTTATTTATAAATTTTATTTTTTAATTTGTTTCACATGATAAATTTATCTATATTGTAGTTTTACGTATTAACCCTCTTGCAATAATGATTGATCGTGAGTCAGCAAATTTTGATCAAATAGGTGATTACAAAATCCCAGGTTCAATTCTACTATCAATAAATGTTCAAAGTTTACACATGAATCCAAATTATTGGAATGAGCCAACTAAATTTGATCCTTCAAGATTCTTAAAAAATAAAAATCATGACAATAATAATGGAATTGATGAAGATTCCTTTATTAAAAATACATTTTTACATTTTGGTGGTGGATTGCGTATATGCCCAGGAAGACATCTGGCAATAAATCAAGTTAAATTAATGGTTGCTTTATTATACAAAAAATATAAATTTGAATTGGTAAGTGATAAACCTATGCGCATACAACCTTTTGGTGGTAGTCAATGTGTTGAATTGAAGGTCAAATTAACTCACAGAAATTAAATTTCAGTCAATAACATATATAATAATAACATTTATATTAGCAAACATTTATATTAAATATTAAATATATATATTATTCTATCTCCCCTTCCACTCAATTATTAAAAAAAGTTTGTAATGAAGTGAATTAAAAAAATGTTTAAATAATAAATGTGTGTGTGTGATGATGATGATTATAATGCTCAACTTATATTGATATTCTATAACAAAACTAGCTAACACAAGGGTCAAGATATAGGGCAAACCTCGAGACTGTCAATCCCTAGCACTAGGTATTCTAACTGGTTCAATTTACTAATTAAAAATAGGGTACAAAATTCTAGGCCTTAACACCAATCTGTCCTGTTAAAATATCGAACTTCATCATTTGAGATTGTCAATCCTTGAATTGGGTGAAACAAACCCCAACAAAATGAACATCCTTTCTTTCTCCATGTAATTTATGAATTTCATTACCATTTTGAACAAAAAGGCCAAGTCTTGCTCAACTTTTTTCAAATAATTGCTTGAAATCCTTCCATTGATTTCAATTTCTTATTGATTATTTCATCATCAAGTTTTTGATTTATGTCATAGGGTTGGTTTTTTCTAAGTTCAAAAAAAAACAATAGCCAAATCAACAACCTACACAAAAAAGTTCACCATTAAATTGTTTATTATTTGCTTTTTTAACAGAATAAAATTTGCATTTAACAATGATTATTGAAAGATTTGTAGGTTGATCTTTTTTCTTTGCCTGAACTCATGATGCTCAAACATAATGCAGGACTTGAATGTATAACATTTGTAAACGATGTTTTTTCTTTTACATGGTGATAATCCTGTGTATCAATCAGTTAAGTAATAAGTGGGAAGAAACAAAAGCATTCATTTAATATCATGTTATATTGTAGTAAAATTGTAGTGTTAAACAATTTTGATCGTTGTGACATAAATGTTCATTCTGTCTGGTTTGTTGTGGCATGCTCCACATGATATTGACCCAGTGTATTTTTGAATGGATCACCCATGATATCATCACCTTGGCTATCCCTTAACACAACTTCATCTCCATTTATCAATAAATTGTTATTTGATTTTTTATATTCCCATATACCTATAATAGCATATACCATAATAATTATAGGAATAGATCTTACTGCAGTTTTAGTTGTCAAACTACTATCATCATTATTAGCATTAGCATTAGCATTCTCAGAAGCAATATCACTTGGTGTATTATTAGGATTTTGGATTTGGATCTTGTGTAGTGGTTTGATTAAACATTTTGAGATGATCCTGCTTGATTCAATGTGGCAGTTAAAGTTATAGTTATTAGTGGTTTGCTGGATAATGACAGTGATGCTGTTGAAGATTATTGAGTTACTTATACTAAATACTGTGAATTTTTGTGTTACTGTAGGTTATTGATTTTCTTGTGAAGTTTGAATCACTGGCTGACTTTTTGGTGTGGTGTGTGTTTGAAGTTTTTGGAGTTATTAGAACTGGATCATCTAATGTTGTAGTATCTTTTGGTGTTATAGTAGGAGGTACAGGTTAAGTTACTTTAGGTGGTGGTTGTGTATTTACAGGTGTTGTGAGTGCAGTAGTAGCATCACCAGGATTCTTGTGCATTTATTCCAAAATTACAATTGCAATTAAATTGGGTATAAGTGTTGCTCTTAATATGAAATGAAGTAAAAAAATTGACATCAACATTGATACTGTTTCATTTCTATATAAATTAATCAACCACTTGTTTTATCTTAATCTTTTCTTTTTTTATATTTGGTTTTTTTTATATGATTTTATTTACCAGATAAATATCTTTAAATAAAAAAATACATGTATAATGTATAACGTATATATGTATGACGTGTGTGTTGTGTGAATATAGCTTTCCCAATTTATCCAAAAAAAGTTTCTTAATGAAAATAATTTTTTATGAAAAGTAAAGTATTAATATTTAACAATTAATTATTTAAATATTTATTTTGTTGAAAAATATACATTGATAGCGTATATCTTTTTAAGTTATAAAATATATTATTATTAATATTAATTGATAAAACTTACCTTTGAAGGTAATAAGGAAATTAATTAAAGGCAATTTTAAATTCATACCAAACTAAGTAATATTGCACATAAGGAGGGTCCGAATAATTTTGAGCCCTGGTTTTATTTAGTTTGAACAAAAGGCAGATCATCCAACCTAATGGGAGATAGTTACATAGTCAACTCTGGTTAGATTTAAATCTATTTTCAAACTTTTTTTTAAAGGCGACGATCATTCTCATGAATCAAAATCCAGACATTCAGAAAACATTTCCGATAACAAATACCTTGAAATTCAACCTTCCCCAAAAATTACGTTTTTAAAAAACGAGCACTTGACTATTCGGCATTCATCATTGAATATTGAATATTTCTATACAACGTTTTTACTTTCGTGAAACAGCCAAATCCTTTTAATGATTTATTTGATTTTTATTTGATTATCATTCTTCGAAATATACAGTGTTTTAGACAATTTTTGTTGCACCAATTTAAATTTAATTCTGTTGTATTGAAAATAAAACATTCTCGTCGTTTTAATTATTACAGAAAAAATCATACAGACTTTACATGCATGTAAGAATAACGATACTCTTAATTCATCTTAAACTCGATATAGAAAAACTTTTAAAAAAAAACGGACGATCTGTAATGTGTACATATGTTAGAACGAGCACACACGAGCCAATAACAATATCAACACATATTTACTACAATTAATATTAACATCGTTAGTTTCATTATTAATATAAAAATAATAAGTAATTAAGGTTTCAAAAGGTTTCATTTGGACAACAAATAGATTAGCGTTATAAAAAGTGAATAACAATAAGTAAAAATAGTATTAGTATTATTATTATTAAATTGAAAATTTTCAACTGGATTTTTAAGAATGAATTATAATCGGAAAACCCGGTTAATCATCGTTTACTATTAATTTTTTTATATATATGATTATTATTACAGTCAAACCTCGTCAGCGGATTTCTTGTTACAAGTGGATTTAAGTATTGCCCTTTTTTTTATTAATATTAAATTTATATATGACGATCGCCCGGTTCTTATTAGTGAGATTCGGCGGACCACGAATCAAATATCAATGTCAACTTTCAATTATTTATTTAAAAAAAATTTTTAATGTCGATGTTCTATTATATGTTAACGTCAAGGCTTCGAAACTGTTGCACTAATAGGAAACTAAAAATAAAATCGTATTATATTCCATGATATTCTTTAACAAGTATACTAATCCGTCATTTTCTTTCATAAATAATAAACGAATTATTGTTTTTATCAAATCGAAAATTGCGTGAATTTAAAAACCACAAAAAAAAAAATTTCAAATGAATTTTTGCAATTTCGGAAGAGAAATTTTTTATTTATTTATTCCATAACCCAACCCGCTTTAATAAAAAAAGGTGGGCATCCCTAGAGGTAGTGCAATACTAGGGACACCCTGGAGAGAAGTGTAGCAAGCTAGGGACTTCCCCCCCAATTTAAAAAATTAGTTTAATATCATAGATCCACAGTGTGGATCATTTCAGATATTAAGCTGAAAAGAACAGATACTACACTTGATCTTAGCCAAAAGGCTTGAGAGGATAAGGATCAATAGTTACAACCATGGCAAATATTTATATCAAAACTGCGAATTTTAAAAATTATGGGATTTTCTTTCTACGTTAATGATGTGTCACACCTATAAAAATTTTTTTAATTAAAATTTCGATATAATAATTGTAAGTTATTATTATGATTAATACCAGTGAGTGCGGGCGCGTGTTACGTTAAAGGTAGCCAATAATCTATTGTGCAGAAATTCGTGTAACAAAATTGTAATACAGTCAAACCTTGTTATAATGAACATACCCAATGATCCGTTATAACAAGGTATTCGATAATCAAGGTAATTGATGATACTTTTAAAAATAACTTTTTTTTTAATTATTAATGATAATAAAATTGTACAACAATACAATCAACTTCCTCTAAGTGCACGTTCTCACTCATTCCCAAGCTTGGTAATTAGAGATAAGTGCACGCCCGTGATTTCACGTGATCGTTGTCCAATAAAAATCGTGTGACGTTATAAATTTAAATAATTTTTGTTGTGTTAACAAAAAAAAAAAAAAGGATAAATAATTGATTTTTGTAAGAGATGGTAAAGAATTAAATTTTATACCTAGTAAATGATGATAAAGAATAAAGAATTAAATTTATTATCAGTAAGAGATAAATAATTATTATTTTGTAACAGGTGGATAAAGAATTGTTCATCTTTATTAAGTGACAAGAATTCTTTTTTTTAATAGATACAAAGGTTATTGTTATTAGAACAAAGAACAAAGAAAGCAGGCAGAGAAGCTTATGTAGTCAAAATTATTATAAATAAGACATGAATCAAGATTTTATTTAATAACTACAATGAGGCAAATTACAATGGAATCTTATCTTAATCAATAATTGTATAAATTTTTATTTTTTGGTGACAATAATGTAACGTTGTAATTGATAATATACATAATATTAAAAAAATTTTATTCTTTATTAGTATCACGTGTAACCAATGAAATGCTTTGTTTCTTTAAGTGCACACCCCTCTAAGTGCACGCTATCACTCATTCCCGAGGGAGGTGCACTTAGAGGGGGTTGACTGTAATATTAATAAATATTAAAAGAAGTCAAATGTGATATGATGCTATTGTTGTTTGGTAAATAAGAAGTTAATTTTCCTTGGTTTAAACTTTTAGAATTATACAAATTAATTTTTTTCTTTAAATGCATGAAAAACTTTGAGTTCATTATAATCCATTGTTATCTTGTTCAAAAAATTTATGAACAGTTTCAAAAGCAGCAACAACATCTTAATTGGAATATGGGGTAACATTGAACATTTTCTTCAATTTCTTCCTCAGCTGGCATAAGTGATAAGGTTATTTCAATATCAATGAAAAACAATTTGATGCTTTTAAAATAAACTAACCATTCACTTCAAAAAAAACACAATATGGATTTTTTTTACTTTTAGATTTCTTTTTCCATTTCTCTATTTTTGTCAATTAAATCAATGGCATTCATTTACTTGATTGTTAAACTCAACGTCCACATTTCCATCAATTGTTAGTAATAGGACAATTATTTTATTTTATTTATTATCATTACAATTTGAAACCTTTAAAGAATATCTTGGATAGAAGCTATAAAATAAAATATGACAAATGAGCAATTGCAGATGTATTATTTGTAAAAAAGGGGGAAAAAAATAAAAATATTGAAAAAAGGTCAAATGATAATGCAGTCTTGTAAAAAAGATCAAACAATGAATTTATTGTAAAAAAGAAAAAGATCAATGATAAATAAATGCGCTTGTTAAAAATAAATATATTTAGAAAAAGAAAATGAATGTATTGTAAAAAATACATTTAGGGAATACTACAGACAAAGATTTTAGGGATTAAAATTTGGTCACCATCGATGTAATGAAGTTACTAGGGATCCAAATGAGGACAATCATCTGTTGGTATTTGAATATCCTAATGTAGCAACAATTCGTAAAGGAATAGAATTACATATAACAAGTCATGTGTAACAATATTTGTTTACTTTTTTATTTATAATTTAATTAATTTTATTATAACCACTAATTTATTCAAGATAACCAAACTTATTATTCCCATTATGTTTTGATATCTTCTGGATAGATTAACAATCATAAGATAACTATTGTTTTATGTATAATTTATATAAAGGAATATATTTTAAGAAAATAAACTTAACTTGTATTTTTACAATAATTAAAATATCTGTTGTAAAAACGTATTTTACTTGACTTTGAAAAGTAATTCTTACAGCCAAGAATAGAGATTAGCACAATCAATTATCAAAATTTTAAAGAAATTATTTGGAAAGATAAAATCAAATCACTTTGGCTATTTCATTTTATATTTTTTACTATTGAATTTATTATTTTATAGACATATAGCAAAATGTTTATATTAAATTTTTAATTAAATGAATCAGATGAATGAGAAAAATTACATTCATCATGACTTGCACAGTGATAATATTTTTCATATACTGTTTGGGATGGTAAAACAGGAGATTTAGGATCATATCAACAATTAAAAGAAAAAAGATAATACAAATGGATCTTTGATGTCATTCCATACATGGCACTTAAATGAAATATTATTAGGCAAACCATATACAAAGAATCATATGTTTATAGTATACTACGGGAAAGAAACCATTTTACATAATCCTCATCTAATTCTGAATATATTGGAAAATAAAAGACCTGAATCACTAAAGACATACCTGAATTCTATGGTGATTTAATGAAGAAATGCTGGGATCTAAAGTGGAAAATAGACCTATTGCTAAGGGAATTTGGGAATATCTTCATAAATACATATCCTTGAATTGGCAGAATCAAAATGCCAAAAGGTAATTAAATCGGAAAAGTATTTAATTAATGAAAAGAATCATAAAATAATTCAATGCCATTTTATACAAATTGGGCACTCGGTAAATCGATTCAACAAGCTAATTCACTAAAAGCTTTCATCAAGTAAATCAAATAAACAAGATAATGCTTTGATTAATAATTTATCAATTCCGAAATACTTTGTCAAATATCATTTCAACATTTATTTTTTTGTTTTACTTTGATATATAATAATTATTTGTTTTTATCCTAAATATTATAAATTTTCCAAATTATAAAAAATCCACTAAGAAATTAAAATCAAATTTCAAAATAATAACTTAGAATTTTCAATAATATTTCATTGGAAAAAAGTTATCAATCTATTAACTGCCAATACAACTTCTTCTTCTTCATATTGGTTGTAAAATGTAATTCAGTTATCACCCGGGAGATAACTCTCTTATCCCCCACGTCCGGTTGATAAATAGCTAGCAAAATTCTCCGAATCTTGCTGTTACCTCCCACTTCATGGGGAATAACTATTATTTCTTTGCCTTTTAACTCTATTATAACTATAACTTCATCACTAGCTTCGTATGTCTTAATAGAATGACATTGCGACCTTCAAACTATCCATAAGAATGGTCTCACTATTCTTAAAATTTTTAACTGGAGTGACGACAAGTGGCGATAACCACACCATTCTTATGATAAGCACTTGCCCAGAAACCGCATCCAATGCATTTTTTGCCATTATTACCGGAAGACATTTTAAGAAATAATAAAATTGTTATTTGATCGACAAATGTGTACAGTCAAAGCTCTCTATAACGAACCTCCAAAAACCGAACTGCTCTCTATAATGAACTAAGGTGTTGGTCCCGATTTTTTGTTTGTTAATTTTACTTTGTATAACGAGCTTTATAATTAAATTCTCTATTCTATATAACGAGCTGTTTTTGAGAAATCATATGACAAATTTACATTCAAACTTTAATGTAACATCATTATTGACAAAAAAAACTTTTTTCCCATCAAAATTTATTATTGTTATTTGATACAAAGTATATTATACCGACTTCTTTCTTTAACTATAACGAAAACAAAATTAATATTAACATTATACAAGCGATAAGAATACAATTGACTGATTGCTTACACACTACGTCTCTTTTGTTAAATCATTAATGAAAATAAAGAAAATAAATACCAATTTTTGTTAAATATATAAAATATCCGTGTGCATTTTTTTTTTAAAAAAAAAGATATTTTAAAATTCAACCAAATGTCAACTAAAAGAAGAACTACTTTGACAGCTTTACAAAAGAAAGAGTTATGTTTGTTGAAACAAAGAGATCCAAATATTCCTAACGTTGAACTTGCAGGTATATATAATGTTGGAAAATCTACAGTAACTGAGATTTTAAAAGAAAAAGATAAATGGATTACTAATTGCAATTTTCATAATTATATGACTATAAATGTGATGATTGATCGACACTTTCTTTATAGTGAACGCTCTCTATAACGAACAAAAATTCTCGGGACAGGGGGTTCGTTATAGAGAGCTTTGACTGTACAATCCACGCAGATCCGTTATAGAGAAAATCTGGTATAGAAAATTGCACTACATTAAGTCATGTGGAATAAAAAAAATTTTTGTTATTACATAAAAAAAATTATTCAATACTAATGATCCCGTCTGTAAATAGTTTGGCCATTCTGTAATATGACAACTTTTCAAGTATGCAATTGTCAGAAAATCTGTAATATGTAAATGTATCTGTAATTCTGCAATCCTGTAATATGTAAATGTACCTGTAATTCTGCAATTCTGTAATATGTAAGTGTATCTGTAATTATGTAATTCTGTAATATGTAAATGTATCTGTAATTCTGTAATTCTGTAATATGTAAATGTATCTGTAATTCTGTAATTCTGTAATATATATAATAATAAATGAACTTTTGTGTAACAAAATTTTTTATAATGAACAAGAGACCAAGAAAAGAACTAAGCAATTCTATTAATCATGGCAGACAATTTACAGGTGTATGGAGGCAATTTATTCAAGGTCAAGAAAAAGGAAATGGTATATATGAAGGTGAGCATATAAGTTGTCATAAAAAATGGGCATTTGCAAAACCTGGAATCTTATGTTCTCATTTAGCAAATGAATGCAATGAATGTGGAGAAGATGTTAAATGAAATGTTTAATGAAAACAATATAGTAGAAGAATTAGATGTGGATTTTTTGATGAAGAGACTGGAGGTGATGATTATGATCCCATAAAAGTAGCTCATGAATTAATGGGTTTTGAAGATTATTACAATGTATGATAATATATATTTTTTATAATTTTTTAAATTTAAAAAGTTTATGAATAAAATTTATGATTTCATTTGTGTAAACAGCAAAAAATTTTGAATTAATATTTTCAATTACATAACATATTTATTACAGAATTACAGAATTACAGATATGTTTACATATTACAGATTTTCTGACAACTGCATACTTGAAAAGTTGTCAAATTACAGAATGGCCAAACTATTTACAGACAGCATCATTAATCAAGATTATCACTTCATGAAGGTTCAAGAGTGGAATCTGGAAAAATGTTAAATTTAGAAATGAAATGTTTAATTTCTAAGTGGATTGATTCTAAATGGGATGATTGGAAAATTGCCCCATATAATGAAGATGATGTTCCTTACAGATTCAAATTAATTCTTTGTGGATCTTGTGATGGGTTTTCTAGGTCAGTTTTGGAGAAGAAATGTTATAATGTAGTACAAACTGTGGTTATTATGAAGATCAAAGAAACTGGTGAATTGATTGGTGGCTATAACCAGCTTGTTGGAATAAAAAAGAATATTCTCCAGATAAAAATTATTTTATTGAAGAGGACCAAAGTATTATTTTTAAACTTGATGAAAATAAATTATCTAGGTCTCAATAATAAGTAGAAACATGAATCCTGAATGTGCAATACAACATAATAATGGAGATGTTTATTGTATTGAAGATAACATAAGCTTTTATGGAAATGTTATATGGTTGGCTTGGCCTAAAGACCTCCTAAATTTTGGGCAAATTTTAAAAGTATAGAAGTCATTTTCTGTCCTACCTTTTAAAAAAATAGCC
>CAUDNR010004245.1:52951-89503 GCA_958430865.1 Entrophospora sp. SA101 | reverse complement strand
AAGGATCAACAGAAACGGACTTCTATTCTTTCAAAAATCACGTGCAAAAATGGTGGTTATAGGCTTCGCGCACCATATGAGAGTTAATAAAAATATTCAACAAATGGTTCAAATTTAAGAAGTTGGAAGAAAGCATGCGACAAACCTTCAAAATAGTCTAATAAATAAAATTGTTCTACTCGAAGATGTATTTAAAGGGTTGGTTTTCGACTTGGTTGAAAAACGACTCTCTTTCTAACTTTTCTCTTGACCGTATCTCTCGACATACTCTTATATAGTGCAAGTCACTTAGTCCCACAACTTTTTATTGGTCATTCGTTTTGCAAACTTCATAGATCTTGACTAACATTTACTTCGACCAAACCCGTCTATATAATTATTTGAATAATTGATAATAATAAAACGTTGATAAATATATTTTATAAACATTCGTTTTGCAAACTTCATAGATCTTGACTTTGACATTTGCTTCAATCAAACTCGCCTATATAAATAATTATTTGAATAATTGATAATAATAAAACGTTGATAAATATATTTTACAAACAGTTTCATAGATCTCAACTACTTTAATACTTACTTCGATCAACCCCGCCTATATAGTTATTGAATAATAAAACGTTAATTAAATATATTTTACAAACAGCTTCATAGATCTCGACTTTAAGACTTACTTTGATCAAACCTGCCTATAATAATAAACGTTCGTTTTGGAAACTTGATTTGCAAATAGATCTTGACTTTAACACTTACTTCGACCAAGCCCGCCTATATAATTATTTGAATAATTGATAAAGCGATCATTACAAACAGATTCATAGATCTTGACTTTTAACACTTATTTCGATACAAGCTGTTCGATAATTGATAAACGTTCATCAGTATATTTTACAAACTTGCTTTGGAAGCTTTGTATGTCGTCATACATCTTGTATTTAACAGCCTACTTTTTCTGTTGAATTTTTTTTTTTTAGATTACACAATAAAAATTATGGAATAAATTTAATCCAATGAAATGGTTGGTATCCCATATTTTGCACAACTTGAAAAAAAGTTAGTATATAAGTCATAGAATTGGTATAATAGTATCGACCAGGGAAAAGTCATGCAATGATGAAGTACCGGATATGGTCCCCTGTAATGATGCCGTCTGTAAATAGTTTGGCCATTCTGTAATATGACAACTTTTCAAGTATGCAGTTGTCAGAAAATCTGTAATATGTAAATGTATCTGTAATTCTGTAATTCTGTAATATGTAAATGTATCTGTAATTCTGCAATTCTGTAATATGTAAATGTATATGTAATTCTGCAATTCTGTAATATGTAAATGTATCTGTAGTTCTGTAATTCTGTAATTCTGTAATAAATATGTTATGTAATTGAAAATTATAATCAAATCAAAATTTTTTGCAGTTTACACAAATGAAATCATAAACTTTATTCATAAACTTTATTCATAAACTTTTTAAATTTAAAAAATTATAAAAATATATATTATTATACATTGTAATAATCATCAAAACCCATTGATTCATGAGCTACTTCTATGGGATCATAATCATCACCTCCAGTCTCTTCATCAAAAAATCCACTATCTAATTCTTCTATTGTATTGTTTTCGTTAAACATTTCAAAAACACAAGAATTAAATTCAATCACAACTTGTACATCTAATTCACAATCGGGAATATTTGATTCTTCTGTTGCAATACTAATTTCATTCTCAACTACATCATCCTCATCATCACCCTCTTCTTCTTCCTCTTCTTCTTCCATAGATTTATTTAATAAATCTTGAATTTCATCTTGTGTCATTTCTACCTTACTTCTCTTCAAATGATTAGTAGTTTGTGCAACTTCTGATATATTATATCTATAAACTTTAGCCAGACTTTCAAGTTTGTGGATTGACAAATTTTGCCATTTCTTACCATACAGCCAGCCAAGTGTTGAGAACATTCTCTCACATGAAGCACTGCTAGGTGTAATTGAAAAAATTCTTAGTGCAAGTTGTTGTAAATGCTTTGGATTTGCTTCACACGTATTCCACCAACTCATAACAGTATCTTGATTGGGAGTGTATGGTGCAGAATAAACATTAGGAACACCATTATCATCTTTTTGAAGTTTATATAGACGTAGCTGAGTTGACAAAGATTCCCAACTTTCACGATTTTTTCCTAAAGATTTCCAAATAGAACCAGCATGACTAACAATATTATAAAATTGTCCATACTTAACACCATTCCCTTTATATGCTGGATGTAGAAAAAAGGCTAACAAATAAATCGGATCATCAAATTCTTTATACCTTTAATAAAAAAAATTTTTAAGGTTAGAGAATATATAAAAAAATTAAATCTAAATTTATAAAATTTACCTTTTATTAAAAACAGAAATACAATGATTTCTAAAAAATTTATAATCATTAGATGGTAAATTTCTTATTACTGCTGCAATTCTTAATAATGAAATGTAACAATCTGTAAGATTTGTACTTCTACCCTCCACTTCTAAAATAGCTAATTTGATTGGTAATAAAGTGTTAGCCAAGTAACCAACATCTTCAAAGAATGCTCTACTTCTTAAAATACTAATCACTGAATTATTACTAATTGAAGTAGAATGTTCATCACGAATTTCTTCTAAACATCTTTTCAATCGTATAATTGAATCTAAACATTCATGAACAGGTGTCCATCTTGTTTTCACGTAACTTTTGATAATACCACCTTGAATTCTATGCTTTTCTATTTGTGATTTTAGAAGACTATTAGCCAAAGAGGACTTTTTAAAATATTTTACTATAATGTTTGCCTTAGAAATTAAATTTTTTGCAAATTTATGTGCAATAACATCTTTTGATATCAGATTAATACAGTGAGCTATACATCTCACATTAATAATATGCTTATACTTGCTAGTCACAATCCTTCTAGCTTTGGCAATGTTGGCACCATTATCACTAACAATTGCTGCAACCTTTTTTGGTCCAATACATTCAATAATTTTATTAATTTCTTCTGCTAAAAATTCACCAGTATGAGAGGCAGAAGAAAAATCAGAAATGCAATATAAAAATTCTTTTCTCTCAGGTGTCATTACCATGAAATTCCATAAATTCGAGCCATTTGGATTTGTCCATCCATCTGTCCCAAGAGTAATATTGGTTGTATTTTGTAATATGTTATCAATCTTTTGATTTACAAATGCAACTTGATTATCCAAAAATCTACCTGACAATACTTCACGAGAAGGAGAATTATAACCAGGATTTAATGCTTTTAATAAGTTAACAAAAAAAGGATTCTCTACAATATTAAATGGAAGCCCACAACAAATAAATGCTACAGATAAAGCTATATCAATTTGTTTTTGATGTGAAGGTTCAATTGATGTGGAACCATAATAAGAATCAACTTTAGATTGTTCATTATTACTAATTTTTCTATTATTTGATGTAGACCTCATCCAATCATCAGGAATTTCATACAAATTACCAGAAGAGTTATCATGAATATTATTTGTAATGATCCAATTGTAATATCATTTAACATCTTCTCCACATTCATTGCATTCATTTGCTAAATGAGAACATAAGATTCCAGGTTTTGCAAATGCCCATTTTTTATGACAACTTATACACTCGCCTTCATATATACCATTTCCTTTTTCTTGACCTTGAATAAATTGCCTCCATACACCTGTAAATTGTCTGCCACGATTAATAGAATTGCTTGGTTCTTTTCTTGGTCTCTTGTTCATTATAAAAAAATTTGTTACACAAAAGTTTGTTTATTATTATATATATATAAGATTTGCAGAATTACAGAATTACAGAATTACAGAATTACAGAATTACAGAATTACAGATACATTTACATATTACAGAGAATTACAGATTTTGGCACTTGGTTGCAAATAGTATGACAACTCGGTTGCTAGATACAACTTCTGTAAATCTGATTTACAGACAGCATCATTATTCAATACGAATATTTAAAAAACAGCGTTTTGTTGAATTGAATTCTATTTTTTAATTTTCTTTTCGACATTTTCAATTCCTAAGGCTCCGAATGAATCAATGAAATTCGAATTCGAATCGAATCACTTAATTTTTGATTCGTTTCATTCAAATCGAATTCGTATCAAATTGAATTGTACTTTGATTTGAATATATAATTTGATTTGAACAGATTCGAATTCGGATTGATTTGATTCGATTCAAACAGATTCAAATATATTATTGATTCGAACAGATTCGAATATATAATTTGATACAATTCGAACTGATTCGAATATATAATTTGATTTGAACTGATTTGATGTGTTTCAAACTGACTGGTTCGAATCTATAATAATAACTGATTTGAATCAAATACACTATATATAATAAATGAAAAATCTTTATTTTAATGTATATTTTATAATTTTATTTACAAAAATATTTTTTATTTTATATTTATTTATATAGTATAAATATTGTAAAATTCAAAAAAAAAATTTTACCTGGAGCAATAATTGCATCTCTTGTTGAAGAATTGAAGAAGTTGAAGAAGCAACAGTAATATTAGTACTTATTATTTTAGATTTAATGAATTGTACAACTGTAAAACATTACTTTTTTACTCATTATTAATAATATAGGTACATGACCATTAATATTAATATTAATATCAAGAAATCTGTTATTATTAAAAATTCAAATAAATATCATATCAAGAAGAATTTTATTATCATTAAACCATCCTTAGACCTCAATCCATTAATATTCATTAAATGGAGGCACAGCAATTGAGATTCACTGTTTAATATAAATTTAAATTATCAAATTAAAAATATAAATTTAATATGACATTAAAAAAATTTAGGAATCCGGTTTGATTTGAATCAATTCGAATCGAGTCACGAATCGAATCGAATCGAATTGGCTACAGATCAATTTGATTCATTTGGAGCCTTATCAATTCCTTATTGTAAATTCCTTAAACTGTTGTTCAACAAACAAGTTTACCTTTTCAATAGCCAATAAAGCATCTTGACTTGAAATAGGAGATGTATCTTCGATGTCTTCTTCATCCTGATTTTCTTCATTGAAATTCGACATAGAAATTATCATTTATTTCAAATAATTGTTTTAATTTTTTTGTTGGATTTTTATAGACAACATTTTTTATTTTTTTTATTTTGCAATTACCGTATTCTCTGGAATATAAGCACCACCATTTTGACACGTTTTGGTTGACAAAACTGTGGGTGGTGCTTATATTCAAAACATTTTATTTCAGATAATTTGTTATATTTATATGGGGATGAAAATGAAAATGAGGAAGATGAACCTGAAATATTAAATAGAAATGATGATTCAGCTGATGAATTAGATGAATTAGAAAAGGAGGAGTCTGGTGATTCTGGAAAAGAATAGTCAAAATAAAAAAATTTCTTATTTTTTATTTATTATATAAAAATAAAATCAAATAAAAAATAATTCGAAATATATGTGGTGCTTATATTTATTTTTCTATTTTTTTTTGTTTTTCATTGCAAATTCATACTGGTGCTTAGATTTGAGTGGTGTTTATATTCCAGAGAATATGGTAGTAATTTTCATTAATAAAATAATATTAATTCGTGTTTCGCCGATCATGTGTAGAAATCTATTATAATCATTAATTGCTTATAATAACAATTGGTCAACTCCAAAATACTAAAACAAAAAAAATTTTATCTCATTTTAAAAAATTTAACCGATAAGTTTTATTGTTCGTGACTCGAGTTTCAAAACTTATCGGCTGGTTTTTTCTTAAACTGAAAATTGGCATTTTGAAAAGTCCAAATTTTGTTACACACTTAAGAAATTGAGATAAGAAAATTTCGTGTAACAACTTTTTTCATAGAATATTTTCTACAACATACGTTTGATTTTTTTGATTTTTTTATTAATAAATAAAAAGTTATTTCACAACAAAAAGGTTTAATGAACATATTACATTAAAAGAAAATCATTCCCAAATTTGGTCGTGAGATTCCACGAAAATTATTGTTGTACATATGTAAGTCGGTGAGCTCATATGACCGACTTATCGAATTAAATTAAGAAAATGGGGCGAAAATTTTGCCGGCTTATCGAGTTTACATATGTATTTCTGAGCATAGCTTTCAAATTTAAAAAATCTGTGAAAAGAAAATTAGAGACAAAAATTTTTTTTAGATAATAAACTAGTGTTTATATTCATTCAAATTGTTCGGACAATGTCCGAATATCATTCATGTGATTGATATTCATGATATTCGGATGATATTCATATCATGTCGATCATTTTATGATATTCGAATATCATGAATACAATAGTAATAGTAATAGTAATAGGGTTTCTATTCGAATAAGGTTTATTCGAATTATTCACTTTATTCGTTATGAATTTGAGTATTCGAATTACATTGAAAGTTTATTCGAATAAATTTTAATTCGAATAAAACGAATTATTCGAATAAGGAAATTGATTCGAATAAAGAAATTAATTCGAATAAGAGAATTAATTCGAATAAGGAAATTGATTCGAATAAGGAAATTAATCCGAATAAAGAGATTAATATTAATATTAACATTAATTTGAATAAAGCAAATAATTCGAAAAAATTAATTCAGATAAAACAAATAATTAAGGTCCAGTTTAAATTCAAGCTCACTGGAAAGATTGCTATTTATTAAAAGAAACATGAATCTTGTTTCAGTCTTTCCTTATTAGTTTCATTTTTAATTTCAATTTTTATAATAATAAAATCAATCTTAAACCTTGTTGTATATATAGTAAGTAATTGAACAACCCTTGATTCCAAATAATCTAATAAAATGAATGAACAAACCTAAGATTCCGATAATGAATAAAATAAAACAAAACAAATAATTTGAATAAAGCGAATTAAATTTTTTAATTTGAATAAAGTGAATTAAATTTTTAATATTAATATTAATTCGAATTAAACTTTTAATTCGAATAAATTTTTTAAAGGTCAACTGTATTACGAATAATTCGAATAAGAATTTGTATTACGAATAGAAACCCTAGAATACAAACACTATAATAAACTCCCCTTTTAAAGCTGAATTGAATGGTGGTGGGTTTTTTAAAAATCCGATGTGTGTAATATTTTAAAAATTTTAAAATTGAACGAAAATCTGCTCAATTGACATACATTACACTGCAAAAAAAAATTTTTTTTTTCATAACTTTTTTTTTATTTGGTACATAAAGTAAATCTTAAAGATTTGTTTTTTCTAACTTTTATATTGGGCATCGCCAGATTCCAAGGATTTTACATATAAAATTGAAATATTAAAAAGCATAGAGAAATTTATTTTTTTGTTTTTGTTTTGTACCAAACATATATATACAGTCTACTCTCTCTATAACGACCCTCTCTATAACGACCACTAAGTAAAATTTCTCTATAACGAACTTCCCTTTTGTCCCCGTTTCAATTTTTTATAATTAATTTCTCTCTCTATAACGACCATCTTAATAAACTCTCTCTATAACGACCAAAAGCAGAGAAATTACATATAGGGACAGAGGGTTCGTTATAGAGAGAGTGAACTGTATATAATATGGGTTTTTATTATGAAAAACCTTTTAAACAATAAATTTATGCCTAAAGCTTAGTTTTTTTATATTTAATATAAATATGTCGGTCATTATCTTTTATTCTTTTTATTATTATCAAAAACCATTTTTTTATTAAAGCTCTTATGATTTGTTATAAATAATATCCATAATATATACTAGAATAAATATAAACTTTTAGGAATAAAAATTACTATTACTACGTTTTTATGTGTGTGTTGATATGCATTATGGTTTTAATTATACGGAGGCGTGAGAAAAAATTTCAGTTCACGTGAATCCGTTATAGGCGGTGTTGATTTATATGTAAGTCATATGAAGTGATTTTTAGATACAATCTGCTATACGTAAAAAGTTTAATTAATATTAATATTAATAATATACGTTATAGAAAGAGATTTCAACTAGTAAAAAATCGGGACCAAACTTTTAATCCGTTATTAGTCATTCAATATAAACGTTACACGAACAAATTATAATCTCCGTTTTTCATATAGCAAGCGATTTTCAACCATAATAAATTTTTTAGAGCCAGATTGGGACTTTAACAACAGTTAAAAAGAAAAGTCTAGCTTAAATATTGGTTATTATACACTAGGTCAGAAGCGTTTCTTTTCTTCACACTTATTTTCTTCTAACTAGGACTAAATAAATTGAATTAAAATTTTTAAGGGTAGGCTCCATGCAATAAAGTTACACATATGTTAATTAGTACCAATCGCGGGATTTTAATTTTAAGAATTTAAAAAACTTGTGTGACTAGTACAAGTCTTTTAACCAGAAACAAAATTTGCGAAAAAAACTCATTAATTAATTAAATATGTTATTTATATAATGAAACCATTTTTTGTACTTTTTATACTCTCTTAAAAAAGTTTTAAGTAAAAAAAATTTTTTGATTGCTCATCTATTTTGCATTCTACTCATTCTGCCACAACTATTTATCTACAGAATTTTATTGCAAAAAAAATTTTTCAAGTATTTGCGAACAAAAACTTTTATGACTTTTTTTTAAATAAAATCAATAGATTTTTTTATCCCTTGTTCCTTAAACCTTGTTTCTATAAATGGAAATTGTTTAGTGGACAAAAATAGGGATAATAAGGATCTACACCCGCGTTATATATGTTACACATGGAGCCTACCCTTAATTGCGATTTCAATAATTAATATTCCGAATTTGTAAAACTGCTTTAAAATGTCTATATGGTAAAAAGAGGCTTTTTTGTGTGATTTGATCTGTATAAGCTCCTTGACTCATTCAATTTCAATTTCACATACAACGGTTCATACATTACATGTTTTCGAATTAAATTTAAATTTACATATTAATAAAAAAAATTCAACTCATTTACTTATAAAATGAATTTACTCACGAATTTTTTTTTTTTTTGATTTAGAAAATTTTTAAAAAATGTTTTCATTAAAAGAAATCATTTCAGCATCTGCAACAATATTATTTATAACAATAATTTTTTCATCATTAAAATATTATTACAATTATTTTACTCGTCCAAATCCTTATAAAGGGCCTTTTCCTTTACCATTATTAGGAAATTTACATCAACTCTTTTATCATCGTTTTAACAATCCATTATGGTTTCACTCATTACATTTAAAATATGGTGATGTGGTTGAAATTTACAGTGGATCTAAAAGACAATTGATCACTAACAATCTACAAATCATTGAACATATCATGAAGCCAGTGAGAAATAATAATTACATGTTACGTTTTCCACCTAATGAAGGACTAGATGCAATGGGAAAAAGCACCAAGGGAATTGTTCTGAATAGAGACATTAACAAATGGGCCGATAATAGAAAAATGCTCACTAAAGCTATAATGGCCCCAAATGTATTAAAGTTTTCAGCTAATATTGTAAATTGTGTTTTTAAAGACTTAGAAATTTATTGGGATTCTTTAATTGATGAAATGGGAGAATCTATTATAAATCAAGAAATTCATCAAAAAAAAGTATTGGAAATTGATATCGTGCCTTGGATTAAAAGAACTTTCACTGAAAATATAATGTTATTAACAACAAACAGACCATCTAATATATTATTGAATTATTATAAAACCAGTAAAAAAGATTCCAACATAATTAAAACTGCTGAGGATGAATATTTAGATGGTTCAAAAGATGCACTAGTTTGTATGAGATATTATGCAATGGTTCCTTCATATATACGTAATTTGCCATTGATAAAGATTTATTCAGATTATTTATTAAACAAATATTCATCAAGAAAAGAATATATTAACAATTTAATCAATGAACGTAGGGATAAAATTGAAAATATTAGTGATAAAGAAAACCTGACACCTGATATGTTGAATATGTTATTAACTATTAATACTCCAAAAGATATTACTCAAGGCATTGCAAATGATTTTAATGATAAACCAATGACTGATGATGAAATTAATGATGTTCTTAGTGAAACATTTGGTGGGGGAATTCAAACTGTATGTATATTTATATTTATTTATATATATATTAAATGTAATTAATTAAATTAATAACCAAAATTTCCATTGAAAAAAAAGTCATCTACAGCTTTATCATGTCTTATATATTATGCAACTAGTTATCCTGAAGTTGAAGAAAACATTCTTAAAGAAATTAAAAAAGTATTTGGAGATAAATCTAATTTAGATTATGAAGATTTAAAAAAATTTGAATACATTGAAGCTGTAATAAAAGAAGGTATTAATTCATAATTGTATTTTTATTATTATTTATAAATTTTATTTTTATAATTTGTTTCACATGATGAATTTATCTATATTTTAGTTTTACGTATGAACCCTCTTGCAACAGCAATTAATCGTGAGTCAGCAAATTTTGATCAAATAGGTGATTACAAAATCCCAGGTTCAACTCTAATATCAATAAATGTTCAAAGTTTACACATGAATCCAAATTATTGGAATGAGCCAACCAAATTTAATCCTTCAAGATTCTTAAAAAATAAAAATCATGACAATAATAATGGAATTGATGAAGATTCCTTTATTAAAAATACATTTTTACATTTTGGTGGTGGATTGCGTATATGCCCAGGAAGACATCTGGCAATAAATCAAGTTAAATTAATGGTTGCTTTATTATACAAAAAATATAAATTTGAATTGGTAAGTGATAAACCTATGCGCATACAACCTTTTGGTGGTAGTCAATGTGTTGAATTGAAGGTCAAATTAACTCACAGAAATTAAATTTCAGTCAATAACATATATAATAATAACATTTATATTAGCAAACATTTATATTAAATATTAAATATATATATTATTCTATCTCCCCTTCCACTCAATTATTAAAAAAAGTTTGTAATGAAGTGAATTAAAAAAATGTTTAAATAATAAATGTGTGTGTGTGATGATGATGATTATAATGCTCAACTTATATTGATATTCTATAACAAAACTAGCTAACACAAGGGTCAAGATATAGGGCAAACCTCGAGACTGTCAATCCCTAGCACTAGGTATTCTAACTGGTTCAATTTACTAATTAAAAATAGGGTACAAAATTCTAGGCCTTAACACCAATCTGTCCTGTTAAAATATCGAACTTCATCATTTGAGATTGTCAATCCTTGAATTGGGTGAAACAAACCCCAACAAAATGAACATCCTTTCTTTCTCCATGTAATTTATGAATTTCATTACCATTTTGAACAAAAAGGCCAAGTCTTGCTCAACTTTTTTCAAATAATTGCTTGAAATCCTTCCATTGATTTCAATTTCTTATTGATTATTTCATCATCAAGTTTTTGATTTATGTCATAGGGTTGGTTTTTTCTAAGTTCAAAAAAAAACAATAGCCAAATCAACAACCTACACAAAAAAGTTCACCATTAAATTGTTTATTATTTGCTTTTTTAACAGAATAAAATTTGCATTTAACAATGATTATTGAAAGATTTGTAGGTTGATCTTTTTTCTTTGCCTGAACTCATGATGCTCAAACATAATGCAGGACTTGAATGTATAACATTTGTAAACGATGTTTTTTCTTTTACATGGTGATAATCCTGTGTATCAATCAGTTAAGTAATAAGTGGGAAGAAACAAAAGCATTCATTTAATATCATGTTATATTGTAGTAAAATTGTAGTGTTAAACAATTTTGATCGTTGTGACATAAATGTTCATTCTGTCTGGTTTGTTGTGGCATGCTCCACATGATATTGACCCAGTGTATTTTTGAATGGATCACCCATGATATCATCACCTTGGCTATCCCTTAACACAACTTCATCTCCATTTATCAATAAATTGTTATTTGATTTTTTATATTCCCATATACCTATAATAGCATATACCATAATAATTATAGGAATAGATCTTACTGCAGTTTTAGTTGTCAAACTACTATCATCATTATTAGCATTAGCATTAGCATTCTCAGAAGCAATATCACTTGGTGTATTATTAGGATTTTGGATTTGGATCTTGTGTAGTGGTTTGATTAAACATTTTGAGATGATCCTGCTTGATTCAATGTGGCAGTTAAAGTTATAGTTATTAGTGGTTTGCTGGATAATGACAGTGATGCTGTTGAAGATTATTGAGTTACTTATACTAAATACTGTGAATTTTTGTGTTACTGTAGGTTATTGATTTTCTTGTGAAGTTTGAATCACTGGCTGACTTTTTGGTGTGGTGTGTGTTTGAAGTTTTTGGAGTTATTAGAACTGGATCATCTAATGTTGTAGTATCTTTTGGTGTTATAGTAGGAGGTACAGGTTAAGTTACTTTAGGTGGTGGTTGTGTATTTACAGGTGTTGTGAGTGCAGTAGTAGCATCACCAGGATTCTTGTGCATTTATTCCAAAATTACAATTGCAATTAAATTGGGTATAAGTGTTGCTCTTAATATGAAATGAAGTAAAAAAATTGACATCAACATTGATACTGTTTCATTTCTATATAAATTAATCAACCACTTGTTTTATCTTAATCTTTTCTTTTTTTATATTTGGTTTTTTTTATATGATTTTATTTACCAGATAAATATCTTTAAATAAAAAAATACATGTATAATGTATAACGTATATATGTATGACGTGTGTGTTGTGTGAATATAGCTTTCCCAATTTATCCAAAAAAAGTTTCTTAATGAAAATAATTTTTTATGAAAAGTAAAGTATTAATATTTAACAATTAATTATTTAAATATTTATTTTGTTGAAAAATATACATTGATAGCGTATATCTTTTTAAGTTATAAAATATATTATTATTAATATTAATTGATAAAACTTACCTTTGAAGGTAATAAGGAAATTAATTAAAGGCAATTTTAAATTCATACCAAACTAAGTAATATTGCACATAAGGAGGGTCCGAATAATTTTGAGCCCTGGTTTTATTTAGTTTGAACAAAAGGCAGATCATCCAACCTAATGGGAGATAGTTACATAGTCAACTCTGGTTAGATTTAAATCTATTTTCAAACTTTTTTTTAAAGGCGACGATCATTCTCATGAATCAAAATCCAGACATTCAGAAAACATTTCCGATAACAAATACCTTGAAATTCAACCTTCCCCAAAAATTACGTTTTTAAAAAACGAGCACTTGACTATTCGGCATTCATCATTGAATATTGAATATTTCTATACAACGTTTTTACTTTCGTGAAACAGCCAAATCCTTTTAATGATTTATTTGATTTTTATTTGATTATCATTCTTCGAAATATACAGTGTTTTAGACAATTTTTGTTGCACCAATTTAAATTTAATTCTGTTGTATTGAAAATAAAACATTCTCGTCGTTTTAATTATTACAGAAAAAATCATACAGACTTTACATGCATGTAAGAATAACGATACTCTTAATTCATCTTAAACTCGATATAGAAAAACTTTTAAAAAAAAACGGACGATCTGTAATGTGTACATATGTTAGAACGAGCACACACGAGCCAATAACAATATCAACACATATTTACTACAATTAATATTAACATCGTTAGTTTCATTATTAATATAAAAATAATAAGTAATTAAGGTTTCAAAAGGTTTCATTTGGACAACAAATAGATTAGCGTTATAAAAAGTGAATAACAATAAGTAAAAATAGTATTAGTATTATTATTATTAAATTGAAAATTTTCAACTGGATTTTTAAGAATGAATTATAATCGGAAAACCCGGTTAATCATCGTTTACTATTAATTTTTTTATATATATGATTATTATTACAGTCAAACCTCGTCAGCGGATTTCTTGTTACAAGTGGATTTAAGTATTGCCCTTTTTTTTATTAATATTAAATTTATATATGACGATCGCCCGGTTCTTATTAGTGAGATTCGGCGGACCACGAATCAAATATCAATGTCAACTTTCAATTATTTATTTAAAAAAAATTTTTAATGTCGATGTTCTATTATATGTTAACGTCAAGGCTTCGAAACTGTTGCACTAATAGGAAACTAAAAATAAAATCGTATTATATTCCATGATATTCTTTAACAAGTATACTAATCCGTCATTTTCTTTCATAAATAATAAACGAATTATTGTTTTTATCAAATCGAAAATTGCGTGAATTTAAAAACCACAAAAAAAAAAATTTCAAATGAATTTTTGCAATTTCGGAAGAGAAATTTTTTATTTATTTATTCCATAACCCAACCCGCTTTAATAAAAAAAGGTGGGCATCCCTAGAGGTAGTGCAATACTAGGGACACCCTGGAGAGAAGTGTAGCAAGCTAGGGACTTCCCCCCCAATTTAAAAAATTAGTTTAATATCATAGATCCACAGTGTGGATCATTTCAGATATTAAGCTGAAAAGAACAGATACTACACTTGATCTTAGCCAAAAGGCTTGAGAGGATAAGGATCAATAGTTACAACCATGGCAAATATTTATATCAAAACTGCGAATTTTAAAAATTATGGGATTTTCTTTCTACGTTAATGATGTGTCACACCTATAAAAATTTTTTTAATTAAAATTTCGATATAATAATTGTAAGTTATTATTATGATTAATACCAGTGAGTGCGGGCGCGTGTTACGTTAAAGGTAGCCAATAATCTATTGTGCAGAAATTCGTGTAACAAAATTGTAATACAGTCAAACCTTGTTATAATGAACATACCCAATGATCCGTTATAACAAGGTATTCGATAATCAAGGTAATTGATGATACTTTTAAAAATAACTTTTTTTTTAATTATTAATGATAATAAAATTGTACAACAATACAATCAACTTCCTCTAAGTGCACGTTCTCACTCATTCCCAAGCTTGGTAATTAGAGATAAGTGCACGCCCGTGATTTCACGTGATCGTTGTCCAATAAAAATCGTGTGACGTTATAAATTTAAATAATTTTTGTTGTGTTAACAAAAAAAAAAAAAAGGATAAATAATTGATTTTTGTAAGAGATGGTAAAGAATTAAATTTTATACCTAGTAAATGATGATAAAGAATAAAGAATTAAATTTATTATCAGTAAGAGATAAATAATTATTATTTTGTAACAGGTGGATAAAGAATTGTTCATCTTTATTAAGTGACAAGAATTCTTTTTTTTAATAGATACAAAGGTTATTGTTATTAGAACAAAGAACAAAGAAAGCAGGCAGAGAAGCTTATGTAGTCAAAATTATTATAAATAAGACATGAATCAAGATTTTATTTAATAACTACAATGAGGCAAATTACAATGGAATCTTATCTTAATCAATAATTGTATAAATTTTTATTTTTTGGTGACAATAATGTAACGTTGTAATTGATAATATACATAATATTAAAAAAATTTTATTCTTTATTAGTATCACGTGTAACCAATGAAATGCTTTGTTTCTTTAAGTGCACACCCCTCTAAGTGCACGCTATCACTCATTCCCGAGGGAGGTGCACTTAGAGGGGGTTGACTGTAATATTAATAAATATTAAAAGAAGTCAAATGTGATATGATGCTATTGTTGTTTGGTAAATAAGAAGTTAATTTTCCTTGGTTTAAACTTTTAGAATTATACAAATTAATTTTTTTCTTTAAATGCATGAAAAACTTTGAGTTCATTATAATCCATTGTTATCTTGTTCAAAAAATTTATGAACAGTTTCAAAAGCAGCAACAACATCTTAATTGGAATATGGGGTAACATTGAACATTTTCTTCAATTTCTTCCTCAGCTGGCATAAGTGATAAGGTTATTTCAATATCAATGAAAAACAATTTGATGCTTTTAAAATAAACTAACCATTCACTTCAAAAAAAACACAATATGGATTTTTTTTACTTTTAGATTTCTTTTTCCATTTCTCTATTTTTGTCAATTAAATCAATGGCATTCATTTACTTGATTGTTAAACTCAACGTCCACATTTCCATCAATTGTTAGTAATAGGACAATTATTTTATTTTATTTATTATCATTACAATTTGAAACCTTTAAAGAATATCTTGGATAGAAGCTATAAAATAAAATATGACAAATGAGCAATTGCAGATGTATTATTTGTAAAAAAGGGGGAAAAAAATAAAAATATTGAAAAAAGGTCAAATGATAATGCAGTCTTGTAAAAAAGATCAAACAATGAATTTATTGTAAAAAAGAAAAAGATCAATGATAAATAAATGCGCTTGTTAAAAATAAATATATTTAGAAAAAGAAAATGAATGTATTGTAAAAAATACATTTAGGGAATACTACAGACAAAGATTTTAGGGATTAAAATTTGGTCACCATCGATGTAATGAAGTTACTAGGGATCCAAATGAGGACAATCATCTGTTGGTATTTGAATATCCTAATGTAGCAACAATTCGTAAAGGAATAGAATTACATATAACAAGTCATGTGTAACAATATTTGTTTACTTTTTTATTTATAATTTAATTAATTTTATTATAACCACTAATTTATTCAAGATAACCAAACTTATTATTCCCATTATGTTTTGATATCTTCTGGATAGATTAACAATCATAAGATAACTATTGTTTTATGTATAATTTATATAAAGGAATATATTTTAAGAAAATAAACTTAACTTGTATTTTTACAATAATTAAAATATCTGTTGTAAAAACGTATTTTACTTGACTTTGAAAAGTAATTCTTACAGCCAAGAATAGAGATTAGCACAATCAATTATCAAAATTTTAAAGAAATTATTTGGAAAGATAAAATCAAATCACTTTGGCTATTTCATTTTATATTTTTTACTATTGAATTTATTATTTTATAGACATATAGCAAAATGTTTATATTAAATTTTTAATTAAATGAATCAGATGAATGAGAAAAATTACATTCATCATGACTTGCACAGTGATAATATTTTTCATATACTGTTTGGGATGGTAAAACAGGAGATTTAGGATCATATCAACAATTAAAAGAAAAAAGATAATACAAATGGATCTTTGATGTCATTCCATACATGGCACTTAAATGAAATATTATTAGGCAAACCATATACAAAGAATCATATGTTTATAGTATACTACGGGAAAGAAACCATTTTACATAATCCTCATCTAATTCTGAATATATTGGAAAATAAAAGACCTGAATCACTAAAGACATACCTGAATTCTATGGTGATTTAATGAAGAAATGCTGGGATCTAAAGTGGAAAATAGACCTATTGCTAAGGGAATTTGGGAATATCTTCATAAATACATATCCTTGAATTGGCAGAATCAAAATGCCAAAAGGTAATTAAATCGGAAAAGTATTTAATTAATGAAAAGAATCATAAAATAATTCAATGCCATTTTATACAAATTGGGCACTCGGTAAATCGATTCAACAAGCTAATTCACTAAAAGCTTTCATCAAGTAAATCAAATAAACAAGATAATGCTTTGATTAATAATTTATCAATTCCGAAATACTTTGTCAAATATCATTTCAACATTTATTTTTTTGTTTTACTTTGATATATAATAATTATTTGTTTTTATCCTAAATATTATAAATTTTCCAAATTATAAAAAATCCACTAAGAAATTAAAATCAAATTTCAAAATAATAACTTAGAATTTTCAATAATATTTCATTGGAAAAAAGTTATCAATCTATTAACTGCCAATACAACTTCTTCTTCTTCATATTGGTTGTAAAATGTAATTCAGTTATCACCCGGGAGATAACTCTCTTATCCCCCACGTCCGGTTGATAAATAGCTAGCAAAATTCTCCGAATCTTGCTGTTACCTCCCACTTCATGGGGAATAACTATTATTTCTTTGCCTTTTAACTCTATTATAACTATAACTTCATCACTAGCTTCGTATGTCTTAATAGAATGACATTGCGACCTTCAAACTATCCATAAGAATGGTCTCACTATTCTTAAAATTTTTAACTGGAGTGACGACAAGTGGCGATAACCACACCATTCTTATGATAAGCACTTGCCCAGAAACCGCATCCAATGCATTTTTTGCCATTATTACCGGAAGACATTTTAAGAAATAATAAAATTGTTATTTGATCGACAAATGTGTACAGTCAAAGCTCTCTATAACGAACCTCCAAAAACCGAACTGCTCTCTATAATGAACTAAGGTGTTGGTCCCGATTTTTTGTTTGTTAATTTTACTTTGTATAACGAGCTTTATAATTAAATTCTCTATTCTATATAACGAGCTGTTTTTGAGAAATCATATGACAAATTTACATTCAAACTTTAATGTAACATCATTATTGACAAAAAAAACTTTTTTCCCATCAAAATTTATTATTGTTATTTGATACAAAGTATATTATACCGACTTCTTTCTTTAACTATAACGAAAACAAAATTAATATTAACATTATACAAGCGATAAGAATACAATTGACTGATTGCTTACACACTACGTCTCTTTTGTTAAATCATTAATGAAAATAAAGAAAATAAATACCAATTTTTGTTAAATATATAAAATATCCGTGTGCATTTTTTTTTTAAAAAAAAAGATATTTTAAAATTCAACCAAATGTCAACTAAAAGAAGAACTACTTTGACAGCTTTACAAAAGAAAGAGTTATGTTTGTTGAAACAAAGGGATCCGAATATTTCTAACGTTGAACTTGCAGATATATATAATGTTGGAAAATCTACAGTAACTGAGATTTTAAAAGAAAAAGATAAATGTGCAATTTTCATAATTATATTACGATCACATGACTATAAATGTGATGATTGATCGACACTTTCTTTATAGTGAACGCTCTCTATAACGAACAAAAATTCTCGGGACAGGGGGTTCGTTATAGAGAGCTTTGACTGTACAATCCACGCAGATCCGTTATAGAGAAAATCTGGTATAGAAAATTGCACTACATTAAGTCATGTGGAATAAAAAAAATTTTTGTTATTACATAAAAAAAATTATTCAATACTAATGATCCCGTCTGTAAATAGTTTGGCCATTCTGTAATATGACAACTTTTCAAGTATGCAATTGTCAGAAAATCTGTAATATGTAAATGTATCTGTAATTCTGCAATCCTGTAATATGTAAATGTACCTGTAATTCTGCAATTCTGTAATATGTAAATGTATCTGTAATTCTGTAATTTTGTAATTCTGTAATTCTGTAATAAATATGTTATTTAATTGAAAATTATAATCAAATCAAAATTTTTTGCAGTTTACACAAATGAAATCATAAACTTTATTCATAAACTTTTTAAATTTAAAAAATTATAAAAATATATATTATTATACATTGTAATAATCTTCAAAACCCATTGATTCATGAGCTACTTCTATGGGATCATAATCATCACCTCCAGTCTCTTCATCAAAAAATCCACCATCTAATTCTTCTATTATATTGTTTTTGTTAAACATTTCAAAAACACAAGAATTAAATTCAATCACAACTTGTACATCTAATTCACAATCTGGAATATTTGATTCTTCTGTTGTGATACTAATTTCATTCTCAACTACATCATTCTCATCATCGCCCTCTTCTTCTTCCCTTTCTTCTTCTTCTTCCATAGATTTATTTAATAAATCTTGAATTTCATCTTGTGTTATTTCTACCTTATTTCTCTTCAAATGATTAGTAGTTTGTGCAACTTCTGATATATTATATCTATAAACTTTAGCCAGACTTTCAAGTTGTGGATTGACAAATTTTGCCATTTCTTACCATACAGCATTTGCTAAATGAGAACATAAGATTCCAGGTTTTGCAAATGCCCATTTTTTATGACTACTTATACATTCACCTTCATATATACCATTTCCTTTTTCTTGACCTTGAATAAATTGCCTCCATACACCTGTAAATTGTCTGCCATGATTAATAGAATTGCTTAGTTCTTTTCTTGGTCTCTTGTTCATTATAAAAAATTTTGTTACACAAAAGTTCATTTATTATTATATATATTACAGAATTACAGAATTACAGATACATTTACATATTACAGAATTACAGAATTACAGATACATTTACATATTACAGAATTACATAATTACAGATACACTTACATATTACAGAATTGCAGAATTACAGGTACATTTACATATTACAGGATTGCAGAATTACAGATACATTTACATATTACAGAGAATTACAGATTTTGGCACTTGGTTGCAAATAGTATGACAACTTGGTTGCTAGATACAACTTCTGTAAATCTGATTTACAGACAGCGTCATTAGTTTTATACCAAGTTAAAGAATAATATTGTTGATAACAATCTAATGATAATATAATAACAAATAATAAATAACCTTTGATTAAATAAACACATTTTACCTTATTTGCATAGTTAACATCAGGAAAATTTTTCTGATGTGGATTTACATAATTATTACACTATTTACATAAGTTTACAGTGGGCCCTGTAATATTATGCAAAAATCATACAAAAATTATGCAATTATTACATTGAGTGTAAATTTTTTATGCAAATATTACAAATCTACATATTAAAATTTATGGATGTAATATTATGGCAGGGAAAATTTCCTGATGTAGGTTGTAATTATTCAATGCTCAATAGCTAGCTGTGTGTATAATAAGGAGAGATATATATATTAGGTGAAGGCCAGTACAAAATATATAAAAGAGAAAGCCTAGGTTATGTTGGGCAGAGCCAGAACAATATAAAAGGTCATTATACCCTATAAAAAAATAAATACAAAATTGGTATGGAATAGGTATGAAATGCAAAAAAAGTATGGAAAAGACATACAAAAGGTGCAGGAGAAATGTATAAAAAGTATGGAAATTTGTTTTTGTTGTTTTTGTACTTTTTATACATTTCCTTGCACCTTTTGTATGTTTTTTCCGTACTTTTTTTGCATTCTGTACCTATTCTGTATTTTATTTTTTTATAGAGATATTAGGCAAAGACCAGCAATAATATAGCAGGAAAATCTCTAATTATCTTGGGGCAAAGGCCAGAAGCAACATAATTAAAGTCACTAGAGGACTAGTGGATTATTCTAGAGTGAGTATCACATTAATTAATCAAACTCAGTTTGCATGCTTGCAACATAAATATCAAAATGATAATTTTTTGGATGAAGCAAATTCTTTGGCAATTTTTAATTCTTCAAATGTTGACACTAGACTGGATAATCCAATTAATTGGTGGTCTACATGTGAATATGATTATAATCATTTACAAAAATTGACAACCAAATTGTTTTCTGTTATTCCACATATGGCTAATGCTGAATGAATTTTTTCTATTTTAGAATGGTTTTATGGGCAAAGAAGGAACAGGTTATTTACAAAGATGATTGAAAATTTAGCTAAAGTTCATTCTTATTATGTTAATCATGCAAAAAAAGAATTTAATTATTATAGCCTATAAAAAATTTGGTAAGGAAAATGTATAGAAAACTTATGGAAAACTGTACAAATTTTACTGGAAATTCGCATTTTTCCATACCAAATTTTTTATAGGCAGAAAAGATACAGTGCGGATCATCTATACTCAAAAGTTAAAAATTTTGAAATATCATGTGATCCACACATTGGATTTTAAAAAACCCACCACCATTCAATTCAGTTTTAAAAAGGGAGTCTATTAATCTAAAAAAAAATTTGTCTCAAATTTCCTTTTTCATGGATTTTTTAAATTTGAAAGTAATGCTCAGAAGTGCAACAATAATTTTCGTGTTACAATATTTTGAATCTCACAACCAAATTTGGCAATGATTTTCTTTTAATGTAATATGTTTAATATGTTTGTTAAACTTTTTTGTTGTAAAGAACTTTTATTTATTAATAAAAAAAAGGAAATAAATAAGTCAAATAAATCAAATGTATGTTGTAGAAAATATTCTATGAAAAAAAGCTGTTACACGAAATTTACTTAGTCTCAATTTCTTAAGTGTATAACAAAATTCGGAATTTTCAAAATGCTAAGGCTCTGCCAATTTTCAGTTTAAGAAAAAACCAGCCGATAAGTTTTGAAGCTTGAGTCATGAACAATAAAACTTATCGGTTAAATTTTTTAAAATGATATAATTTTTTTTTTGTTTTAGTATTTTGAAGTTGACCAATTGTTACTATAAGCAATTAATGATCCAAATATCATGATCACATTACATTGTAATACAATTGTGATGTTAAACAAACCTGAAATTCTTGGTAATACCAATGTTCATTTTGTCTGGTTTTGTTGCAAGCATGCCCAAATTATTTTATCAACAAAATGTGCGCATTTTTTATGTAACACAAGCGCCCACACTCAATTTCTTTCTTAATATCGAGTTTGGAAAGGAAGGGTCTTTATCTAGATTACCAAAAAGGCTCTTGCATGCACCATAACTTCTCGCCAATTTTTAAGACTTTTTTTTTAGATATAAAAGAAGATGATTGGAAAGCTTTGATGGTGTAGTTTTGCTTTGCTTTAATAATTTAATAATAAAGCTTTGTTTATTATGAAAAAATCATAATTCGAACTTGGATGTTGAATACACATTTTGATTGGCTAATTTGAATTCGCGCGTGTAAATTTGCAAATCAATTGTCTCTCTATATACACAACATAATTATTCTGTAATACCAAAATTTCCTTTTCTCCTTTTTTATATGAAAAACTTTGCACTAAATCTAAATTGCGCCCCCTAGCATCACACAATCGCGACCACAAAACTCTTGTAAAAATTTTTGATTATCTTTAAATTTGTGTTTTCTTTAAACCGGGCCACACGCATCTATGTATACATTCTTAATTTATTAAATTTGGTGTAAACTTTGCAATTCAGTACCAATAAATTTTATGACATCAATGCTCTGTATAATCAGGAGGACTTTCTTCTTTTATATCATAGGTAAACTTCATAATAATAATGTAATAACAATGCGTGATTAATAACAGGTTTAGTTGCAAATTAATTTAATTTGTGGCAAATATTATAATTTTGGTGATTGAGATGGTACGCATAATCAAATTTTATTGAAAAAAAAATATTATTTATTATTATTTTTTTTGATAGATAAGATAGAAGATTCCAACAATTATTAGTTCTTGTTGTTGCTGTGTCATCGTCGTCATCGTCGTTGTTGTTGTGGCTGCTGTTGTTTGTTGTTTGTTTTGTTTTTTTTTTTTTTAAAGATTATTTCCAGTAAAAAACTTGTAATAATGATAATAATAATAAGCTTAGTTACAAATAGGCGTCTTTATTTAACAGTCATATTATTATGGATTTAATGTGGATGTTACAAGGAATGGTTTTTATCTCAATCACAAGCAATAAAACAAACAGACAAACAAACATTTATTGATAATAATAATAACGAGAAGATGAATTTACTGGATCTTTCTTCCAAAATTAGTTCTAGTTTACATATTACACTGTTGGATTGAGTAGAATTGAAAAAATCTTGGGATACACATTCATTCTTAAATTGGAAATTTTAAATAAGAATTATTATTAATTTATTATTGATTATGATTTAAATTTTTTGTTTGTATTTTATAAATCTTGTTTGTGCCACATGAATCGGGTTGAACGTCGGAATTTTACATGGATTTTCCTACAAACAAATAAAAAAAGTTCCTATTGGTATTCTAAGAATATATTAATATACACATATAAAATGTGCCATCATTCCACACCATGATTAGCTCTCTTTTTTGTTATTTATAGAATGAAATACAAATAAGGCAACGTCAATCCCCTAACTTAATTTTGTTTATTTGGATCTACGGGATAATGATGATAATACTTATTTTATTTTTGTTATATTTTTATTATTTTTTTTTTATTATTTAAAATTTATTATTTAAAAAAAAAACAAAAAAAAAAAAAAAGGAATGTATAATGTGAATGTGATTGATTGGATTGAAAAGTTCAGATTTTATATTGCCAGAGAAAGAATTAAAAAAAGCATAAATCTAAATATATTAATTAATTGATCAATAATAAATAAAAATCATATAATTAAGTATTTTTTTCATAAAAAAATTAAAAAAAGTCAAACGTCCCAAAAATAACCATAAATCAAAGAAAAAATAACCAAATATTAAAATAAAGATGAAATTAATTAATTAGTGATTAGGTAAGTAGTAGTAATTAGTAAAAATTATTATTATTATTATTATTAAAAAAAAAAATCTATAAATTTTATTTGGAAATTATTGCATAATAAAGTATTTAAAGTAAATTTTTCTTGTAATTTTGCTTTGGTTTTTTTTCTTTTATTGTTTTGCGGAGGGGGTGGAAAAAAAAAATGCATATGAAGTAAATGATGATGATGATCAAGAAAAAAGAAAATTCTATATAAACATGACTAATATATGTGTATATGCCTGTAACATAATTAAAGATGAGAAGCTATTTGTTTTTTTTTGTAATTGTAATATTTGTGTTTTGTTGTTTTTTGTTGTTGTCAAGTGTTTAAATTCTGTATATATGATTGATTTGAGTGATTATTATTAATATTAATAACAATAATATTAATAATAATATTAATAATTTGTTTATAATAATAACAATAATATTTTACACCAATTATTTTATATGAGATATGGTGGTAAGAGTAGTGGTGATAGAGAAGAAGACGAATGGAAAATTAAAGGAAATAAAAGGTGGTAGGTGATATGAATTGGAGTTTATTTTATATTTTCTTGTAGGAAAAAAAAGAAAGGCAGGGTCGAAAAAGAGTCCATTCAAATAAAAAAATGGAGTTACTTAGGAAAAAAATGTTACAGGTTATGTGTGTGAGTGTATAATTGTGTAAAGGATTTGTTACGAGATTTGTTTTTTGAATAATTAAAAATGAAAGGAAAAAAGAAAATCAAGACGTAAGAAAATTAAAAAAAATTTTAAAGTTCGATTGCAATTAATTAAATGATTATGATTGAGTTGTAATGATGATTATGATATTATGCTTAGTTGATTGATTGAAAATGATAAAATGATAATGATTTTGAATTTAATGACGAACATACGCGTTTTTGTTCCCACCCATATCAATAAAATAACAAGTATATATGTAATAAATCGCCAAATAAAATTTTAACTGATCGGTTTTTTTCTAAATGAGATTACGTGTATAGTGAAGTTTTTAAATTATAAATAATTTCGAGTGATTTTAGCAGGACTCAACATTTTAACACCTTCGACTTCACCATCATAACGAGTTTTTTTGACTGGTCTACCCAGCTTATGTACTCTTAAATGTCTTCTCATGTTACTTTGTACTGAAAATTTTCTACCGCAACCAGGCTCGGAACATACAAAAGGTTTTTCCCCAGTATGTGAATAGGTGTGGATCCTGAGCGAACTTGGGCGAGAAAATCTCTTTGAACAATATTGACATTGATAACGATTACCATTACAATTACTACTTGTGGTGGGACTACATGATAATGGATGTAGAGATTTTGGTGTGAAATGTTTTGTGGTAGGAGTTGAAGTTAAATTTGATGAAATCGTACTTATGCGTGGAAGATTTGGCTGTAAAATCAATGATGATGTTGATGTTGATGTTGGAGAAGTAGAAATTGATAATTGTTTACGATGATCAAATGGTGAAATTGGTATTGGTTGAATGGTAGAAGGAAATGAGTTGTGATACCTTTGTTGTTGTTGTTGTTGTTGTTGCTGGTGATGATGATTATGATGATTATGAGGATCTTGTGAGTATTGATAATGATATGGAACATAACGTGAAGAAGATTGAGAAGAATAGATGAAAGGAAGGGTTGGAGAAGATGGTTTTATACAACAACTGCATGGATGATTGACAATTTGTTGCGATTGTGATTGACTATGGTGATTGTAATTATTATTATGATGATTATGTGAAGCATAATTATTAAATAGAGATTGTTGATGAGAAGTAGTCATATCAGGCGATTCAGGAGGTGAAAGCAAAGACTTAATACTGGCATGAGAAGAAGAACAAGAATTGTTGTTGTTGTTGGGATGACGATGAATGTCATTTGAATTCATCAATCGTTTATAGTTTTGACTTGATTCATTGATTGAGGGAAGATAAGATGAAATATAGACATTATTATTATTGTTGCCGTTACCATTGTTGTTGTTATTGTTGTTATAATTAATTAAAGATGTTTGTTGTTGAATAGAAGGAAAATTGAATGAAGAGGCTGTTTTTTATCAAAAATTTGATGAGAAAAAAGTGAGAATTTTTAATTTAAAATTTTTTTGTTTAAAAAATTTAAAACACATACCATCATCGATAGGAGAATCCAAAAGATATTTGATTGGAGGGAGATAAGTTTTTGACTGCATATTTTTTTGTTCTGTTACAAAAGTAAAGCTTTAATATTCAAACTTTTTAAAAATTTTTTTAATGTTTCAGATAGTAGTAATATATTTATGAAAATCAAAAGAAAATTTCTGTTTTTGGCAAAATTCAAGAAACTATATATAATTATATATATAATATTATATAGTATATATATATTATATGTCTAAAAATCGCTCTAACGAGAAGAAATAATAATCCTTTTCTTCTCAAACAAAGAGAATTTTTAAATGAATATAATAAGATAACTAGAAATAAAAATAATATGAATAATTTATTATATATAATAAATATATATCTATTTAAAATGTTTTTTTTTAGTTTTTTTAACAAAAGGTGAGAATTCAAAAGAAGTAAAAAATTTTGAGTGCGTTTGACCACCACGGTGTTAAAAACCAGAAATCACTCTTTATATACCTTTTTTTTGTGTGACATAATTTTTCCACAGTTTCATTATATAAATATTAAACTTGTATAATAATAAACTTTATATAATAGTATAACATAAAAATCAATTCAAAAATCAATTCAAAATCGCGCATTAAAGGAAAATAGATAAATGTTAAATTAAAAATATCACGACGACTCCCGTGAAGTAGTACGGATATATAATTTTTTTCATACATTAATATAATATTTGTAGTTGTAAGATTTTCTTTGTATTTATTTTATTTATTTATTTACCCGATGTGGTCTATTGGATTTTTTTTATATGAAAAACTAATTAATAATTTAATTATTTATATGTAGCTCGGATGTATATCGTTCATCACATTTCATACAAATTTCACATTACTAATTATTTAATTGAAAAAAAATTTTTTCTCTCTCTTTCTCTTTCTCTCTTATAGGCACATGCTCTCTTTTCTTTCGTGCGCGCGTACGCACACGCACACACACACACACTCTCTCTCTTACTCCCTCCCTTTCTCTTTCGCGCACGCATACACACACACTCTCTCTCTTTCTCGCGCACGCACGCACTAACACACGCATTCTCTCTTTCTCTTTCGCGCGTGCGCACACACATTTCATAATTAAAATCTCGATAAATGCATTTTTTAAATTAAACGTTTCCAAAATTAATATTTATTTTCTTATAAAAAAGAAGAAAAATAATAATCAAATTTAAAAGCTAAATGTCTTATGTAATAATAATTTTCATTTTCTTGCTTGCTTAGGTAACAACATCAAACAGCATGTTTCAGACCAAGAGATTAGCAAATTTTACTATTGAATGAATGAATCAGAAACACATAGTTAATTTTTAAATGAAAATTTGTAACGGATAATCCCGAGGTATCTTCATATAAAATCAATGGTTGAATAAATATTTACAAATATAGTATACAGAATATATAGTGTATATATATATATATATATTAATGATCAAACCAAAAAAAAAAAAAATGCATGCAAAGTAAATCAATTTAATCATCATAATAATTACACTACAAAATTTGTAATGTTGTTGACATATATTTTAATATTTTATAAATGTGGATGGGTGGTAACCCCGTCTCGATCCGAATGTGATCCGGAATTCGTATGACAATCTATTTAAGGACAAACAACATCACAAAGTTTAACTGTTGAAAATAAGCATCTGTTTCAAATATAAACACTTGTGTTCAAAACATTTTCTATTATTTAATAGTAACTTTTCTCGCAATTATTAATGGTAAATATTTGGCTGGCTACATCAATATTAATAACATCTATATAGAAATGTAAAAATACAAAAATATAAAACCGTTATTTTTGTTTGGTATATATATTTACATCGGCTATTACTATCAGCAATCAGCCATACTTGTTGTTGTTTACATACAAATTCTGAATAATATTCTTTCTTCTTCGTCTTCGATTATTGATTGTTGATTGTTGATTAATTGGATGATTTGATTTTCTTTCCAAAATTAAATCTTTATTTATTGTAAATCGCCTAAAAAATAAAAACGATCCACTCACTCACTTTATTAACGTTATCAATTATTGCGTTTTATTCTCGATCGACATAATATTTAAGCATCTTTTTTCATAATAGTATATCTATCCATCCATCTATATAATATCTACACTATTTACTTTTTACTATTTAAGCAAAAATATAAAAAAAGAATAGGATAAATAGGAATTGGGATTGATTACTTTTTTTTAATCAATCCAACATCTATTTTCGCCTGTTTTATTCGGGTTTTCCAAAAAAAAATTTTGTTTTTAATAATAATTTGTTTACACTTAGTTAAATGATTTTGAATTGAAGCGATTCCAATTTCAAGCACTACATATATATATCAGGAATCTTGTTAATCACAGTACGATGAGTCTATATAGTCACGTGACGGCCATATTATAAAAATAATTTTTAGATTTATTATGTTGTGTAAATCCTTAAATGACCAATTAATTATTTTTACAAAGAAATTATTATTATAGAATCGTTACACTTATTATTTTAAAATAAGATAAAACGTTAAAAAAATGCAATATAGCAAATTAAACTGCATCGATCTCGGAGTATATAATATGTAGACATCCAACTGACACATTATTTTAATTATTAATTATTACAAATAGTATTTTTGAATGAATGGATAAATGGAATAAAGATTTACATTTCCAAACATTAATTAATTGATTGTACCATATAATTAATTATTTAAATTATTTATAAATAAAAATTATTATCTCATAGAAGCAACATTAATCTGTTTTTTTTAAAAAAATATACTGTAATGTTTGCATAGAATTATTTTATACTAATAGAATTTTCCAATTCGAAATCCCATTTCTTTTGGTAGTATAATATTTTTCTTTGCAAAGACGGGTTATGTAAAAATACGGATCTTAGAAAAAGATCACCTCATCGTCACAATCTTCATAGTAATAACATTATATTTGTAAATCTTCATATGAAAATCTTCATTATTTCATTTTTGGGATTTCATAAATGTTTCTCCTCATTATTATATTATTACTGAATTTTTCTTTAATATATTGTCGGAATTAATAGTATTTCTGACCAAAATTAAATGCAGTAGAATTATTTACCAAAGTTATAAAAATAGAGTTTATTCAATTTTCTTTGCATGTCATAATTTAATTTTTTTTTATTTTTATTTTTTTCATGTATTTGATTTCGGGGATTACATTTTGAGTTTCGGATATTTGCTCAGTTTTGTAAATTGCTTTATAAACACTAATACTAAATCGATTTAGGCATTTTTAACACACACAAATTTCATTTGTTAAAGATTACCAAATGACAATATCTTTTTCAGAGTTTACATGTGAGACATTTGGTTTATTTGGCCTGAGCGCCTTTTTCTTTTTTTTCTCAAGTTATGACATGTGGGTATAAACTTTTTTCGCCAAAAATGGATTTACTATAATGAAATTTATTATTGTTAAATAGTCGTTTGTGATGATGTTATTATTGTCCAATTGCATCTGAACAAATTTACATTTTTAAATGGTTGTCAAATCTTACAATTCTTTCTCCTTTACCTTAAAAAATAAATAATCTGCAAAGGCAATTTTTATTAATACTAACTGCTGTAAGAGATATGGAAAGTCTTACAAAAGTTAGATACTTGAAATGTGTTCAAAAGTAATACCTCATATACCTAAAATGTACTAGTGGAAAAAAACTAAGTTTTTGAGTTGTATGAAATTATACTAAAAAAATGTATTATATACATCGAATTTTCCATTGATAATTTGAGAACATTTTCAGTATTCAAAACTTTGTAGGGAGAAAATGGCATGATATGAGTTGTATGTCAGAAGCCCTCCGCTACAAATATGTTGATTCGTATATAGAGTGAACGAACATGGCGTATATGATAACAATGCAATCAATAAACCTTTGTCCTCATGCATTCCATTGGATTAATACTGATAGCAAAGTTTAGATTTCATATAATGAAATGTTTGTGATAATGTCGTTTTTACAACGTCGTCAATATATTTGGTAATGTGGTGAAAAATCATTGACAGTGACAAACCGTTTTTACAATAATTTTTTTTACCCCTTTCTAACAATTTCAAGGTATTTTACAATTATTGAAAAATCTTTTGAATTTTACGTAAATTTTACAATCATGAATTAAATGTTTTCTGCCGGTGTAATCATACTTTCTCCCCAACCACTTTTTGAAAATGGGTTTTTTTTATCAACCATGTATGAAATTTAAACTAGAGTCATTTGTTTGCATATGCTATGAATTTCGTTTCCAAATAAAGGATCATATGAAATTTTTATATGAAAACGTGGCTTTTTTTTTTTTAAAGATAAAAACGAAACACTGGTAAAAAAGTTTATTTTCTACAATGATTTCAATGTATTTGGTAAAGATTTACATTTTAATTTTACTAATGGTGCTGATCACAAGTAAACTCTTTCAATTTTTAAAAAACCTGATTATCTTTCCAAATTAAGTAAAAATTTGGTAAAAGGTTTTCGAATTATGAGATTCAAATTAGGCAACTATTTGCATATGAATTTAGTCCAGTGTTTCAATTTGGTCTTTCAAACATAGGGCATCCTCAGAAATTAAATTTGATTAACTGATCTCATAAATTTGTTGATCAAAATTTATTTAATCTTAGGATTTGATTAAGATTTATTTTGCTATTAAAAATAAATCTTACCTTACAATATAGAAGTTTGCCTAAACTAATAAATTTCAACAATAGTTTCAGCAAATTAAAAAATTTAGTTTTGATTTTCAAGCAAGCAAAATGTCAAAACTAAATCTACTTGTGAAACTAAATCTATGTGCCAAAACTATAAAATGTGCAAGCATTTTGTGTACCCAATGATTCATAAAGCATATTGATAATATTACTTTACCAATAATAGCATAGTGGTCATTCGTTTTATCACATGTGACTAAATCGATCATTGATCTTTTTTATGTTGTGAAACATGCGGCTTCAATTGAATTTAGAATAGAAAAAAGTCGCGTGACTGCGCACAAAAACTTGTTTAACCTGAGATGTATTTTTTTAATGTGTATATTTTGCTCTCTATGTTCTCAGTATGTGTGCGAAAAATGATTAAATTGCTTTTGAAGGGTTACATAGGAGCTATATTTCAAGCTTTAATGATCAATGTAAGTATATTGTAAGACATTCTAGACTCAGAATCATGCATTTTTGTTTTATGATATGTTTATTTAAAATTTTACCATACAAGCATTTTGGAAATAATCATTTCTTCATTTAATGTAACAAATTATCATTAACCATTATCTTTTTATAGTCTATTATTATATAGGATTTTATATTTGAGACAACACCCTTTTTATAAAGTTCCATGACCATGTATTAATGTTATACCTTCTTGTTCATCCTCTTTGATCACAACATCATTATTATTGACAAGAGATGGAGAGAAAGAAAAATGCAAGAAAGCTATCTATGATGGAAGATAAACTCTCACTTGTAAATATTATTGTTTATTTTTTTTTGTGTTGTGATCGAGTTTTTTGATATATAAACTTGATATATTAATATTTTATTTATTATAGTGAAAAAATTATTTAAACACACATGCATATATATATATAACTTGGTTTCTAAAAAAAAATTTAAAAAAAGGTGATTGATAACAAACAAAATCGTTTTATGTGTATATCTAGATCAGATTGAATAGGAAATCTTACTGACAAATAGTTTTTGGTATTGATTTGAGAATTAACTGTTATTTTCTTTCTTTATCAAGAGAATTGTTTTGAAAGTAGGTCACTTATATATTTTGATTAATTAGAGAAACATTATTTCTTGATTTTTTAATGATGCATTTAAAAAACAAGAAGGATTTTTAAACAACAATAACAGATATACTCATGGTGTAATTATAGAGTGATGTATACAATTTAAAAAATGTATTTAAAATATATTTCTTTTATATTTACATATTTACATTTATTTTTATTTTTTATTTCAAAATTCATATATTCATTTATATTTATGTCACCAATTTATCTATTTATTTATAGGAAATGTCAGATATATATATACAGTATTATATAATGGATGACAATTTATGATCAAAGGTAAAATGTTGATTTGATGAAGTTGAAAAGTAAATAATATAATAATATACAGGGTGTAACAAAAAAAACTGGATTTTTTTTTATGCAACATAAATGCATTTCATGTGTTTGTTTTCTGTCCAACTTGAGAGATGTAAAATGGAAAATAAACATGATAATCAGGAGTAAATTTGAGCATTGTTTACAACCCTGACCCTTAGTGTACTTTTTGCTTTATGTACAAACACAATGCCTGCTTCTAAGCAAGAAATGCAACATCAAATGCATATTACATTTGTAGAACAAGGGCATTCACAATGGCCAGAAATTCATTGCCGAACAAACATCCCACTGTCTACTATTTATGGTAACATTAAAAAAATAAAAGAAAAAGGGACAGTGGAGCACACATGAGGAAATGATCAGCCCAGGAAAATAACTCCAAGATGATTGGACAATCAATATGGAGAAATGACTCAATTTCCACATGGACCTTAGCTCAAAAAGTGTCACATATGATAATTTCGATCTACCTGACCACTTATGGGTACTCAAAAGCATTGCCTAGACAAACACCTATGTTAATCAAAGCTCATAAGCAAAGGCATGTTGAGTGGGCATGTCAACACCTTAATGACAATTTGAGGAAGACATTATTTTCTGATGAAACTGCATTTCAACTTTACTGAAACACCATCAAATGTTGGTACAAAGGTGAATGGCCAATTTGTTCCATGCCCAAAGATCACACAAGTGTCTTTGCATGGGCAGATTTTGCATAGTTGGAAAAACAAGTTTATTTTGTTTCAGGAGGATAATGGATGCCAAATTTTATGTAGAAATCCTCCAGAAACATATGCCAGAAGTAAATAAGATGCTTGGAGGTAGATGGAGACTCCAGCAAGACAATGATCCAAAACACATGAGTCATCTTACTATGGAGTTTCTGAAAGAAATCATTCTGGTGGTTATGGACTGGCCATTGAATAGTCCTGATTTAAATCTGATAGAAAACCTTTGGGGAATTGTTAAGAATAATGTAGAAAGGCGTATGCCAAAAAATCTTGGTGAACTAGAGAGATTTATGATGGAATAGTGGAATAGAATTCTGGAAAGCATGTTAATTAATTTAATAGAATCAATGAAATGACGTTGTGAGCTTATTATTGAGAGGAATGGAGAATGGATTTCTTATTAATTATTATCAAATAAATTTGGTTGTTTTTATCTTACAAATGACCCATTTTTTATAAAAATATACAGTTTTTTTTGTTACACACTGTATTAGACTATAACAAAAAAAACAAGCCTATGTATTATAAACATTCAATAAAGAAATACTATATAAATTTTTTTATTTATTATAAACATTTTATTTTTATCAATTTGAACTAAATTTCCTTCCCTCCAATATTAAGTTTTTCAAATTTGCATAATGATCTTCAAGCCAATAAAATTTATTACCATGTGATATATCACTTGTGTGTGAGATATTTTTATAGTAAAAATTTATTGCTTTGAAAAATTTTAAAATAATGGTATCAAACCAAGGAACATCAAATACTTTAGATAATTATTTTCAACATGAAAATGATGATATATATGAAATTTCATCAATTACACCAGAATTGTCAAATAACAAAAGAAAACATGCTGGCAATAGACCATTGTCAGAAGTTTGGACCCATTTTACAAAAGGAGATGAAAAACCAAAGGCCATTATGAAGCAACTTGTAAATATTGTCATTAGAGATGAGATAGAGCTTATCCTAGTAGATTGGAAATTCATCTAGCAAATCAATGTATTGAGTTTCAGCATTCATTTGTAGTTTCAGCACAGTGATTGAGTTTCAACAAAATGACTAAGTTTCGGATAGCATAATGGGCATTTAATTTCATTGGCTAAATTTTGTGATGATCTCCCTTCCAGATATCACGCAAAAATTAAATTTATTGGCTTGATGATCATTACACAATTTGAAAACAATATAAATTTATATCGGAGGAGAATTTAATTTCAAAATGGAATAAGTGAATTTCAAGTTGATGCAAGAATATATTTAGATATAAAGCAATTATCATAAAATAATCATATATATTGTATATTTAAAACAATAGATTTACAAAATGTTAATAACAATGATCTATTATTTATTGTTGTTATTATTATTATTATTATTATTATTATTATTATGTTAATAACATAATTAATCAAAATGTATAAATGACTGGGGTGTTACATATCAGCATAAACACAAACATAGTTGAGCACACATATAAAAAATCATATGTGAGGAAGCATAATGGACATTCGTTTTATCACTTATCAGTAAATAATGTTTTATTCCAATCGTCATTAGGATGTTGTTGTGCCCATTGTACATGGTTTTCTTTGTGAACAGCTGTCAACATTGGCATAGCTATTGGCAAAGCTTTTTTATAACCCTTTTCATATATGTGTCTAAGAATGGTTGAATAAGACACTTGTACATGGTTTATTGATAACTTTGTTGCCAATGTTCTAGTCGAAACTGATGTATCTCTGCATATATATTGTCCCAAAGCTCTTGATGCATCTGCAGTAATTTTTTTTGACAGCCATTTCCTCTAGCATGATTCAAATTACTGGTTGTTTTTAATTTTTTATATTATCATACATCAGGAAATTAATTTAGCATAAACTTGCATAAATCTTATGATGCCGACATAATATTGTGTAAATCTTACAGTGCCAACATAAGTTTTACACTTTTTTATTATTAAACTTACAATTGACACATGTAAAATTTTTTTATATTTTCCAGATGTAGATGGTAGAAAGGGGTATATTCATTCTTTTGTTTATTTCCTTGGCCTCACATATACCATTATTCCATAAATGTAATATGGCTTGACATTGTGTTTCTTGTCTCGAAGTAGGCATGTTATAGTTATTTTTTTTAACAGGCAAAAAAGATTATCAGTTACAGAAGATCTCAATATTTAATTTTGAAACATAAGTTTATTTTGATTTTTTATAAAGCACAAATTAGATTTAAATTTGGGAAGCTATACATGTTTTTAGCTCACATAAAATTTTCTGGTTTTTTTTGAAACACACTGTATATATATGTATATGTACACATTAATTTTTTCTGTAATAGTTATTTAATAAAAATAATGTTTATTATAATTATAACCAAACAAGTTATTCTTTTACCCATTAAATATAATTAATATACACAAATAAATGTGTTTATAATTTATAACTGACCAAGTTTTCCTTTTACCTATTAATTATAATATACACACATAAAAATCAGTAACCTGATAAATGATTTTAATATTATATACAAATTCAATAATTTTTTTTCTTTACCTGCAAATTCATTGATATCTCATTTAATCCAAAAAAATTGATAATAAAAATAATCAATTAATATTATTTATGCTCTCTGATCATGACTAAATTATCCACTTTACCATTGAATAGATACATATATAAAAATTGGTATAATATTCCTAATAATTCATAAAACAATAAATATATAAATTTATATATTATATATAAATAAATAAATAAATAAATAAGTTATTTAAAAAAAAAATAATTTTAAGTAATCCTTACATGTAAATGTAGATAAAAGAAAACTTATGGCATATTCATTAATAGACAACTAGAAGTTCGTTCTATATATCCCTATGGTTACTATTAATAAGAAATTTTGTATAGTTGGTTAACAAAATTGCTTTTTTAAACCAATACATTTGAGATCCAGAACTTACTATTAAAAGATCTTAGAAACTAGAAGTTCTATTTTATTTATTCCTATGGTCATTAAGAATTTTTGTATAAAGTTACAAGAAATGATAAGGTTTCTAATGAAATAACTTTGAATGTGAACTTAAATAATGAAAAAAAATGAAATTTTCTTCAACTAATAGTTTTTTATATCTTGTAAATTTTGTAGGGATCCTCAAGTTATATATTCAGAAGAATTTGTTTCGACTTTTATATATGAATTTTATTAAAAAATTTTTTTTTGTTCAACATATACAGAAGTATCACATTAGACCATTTGTAATATATATTGTGAGATTGTAAATAAGGACTGAAGAAGTCCCGAGCATGTCGATCAATCGGAACCAACTTACTGCGGCAGCCA
>CAUDNR010004245.1:0-52941 GCA_958430865.1 Entrophospora sp. SA101 | reverse complement strand
CATGTAAAGTTCATTTATTTGGTATTCAAGATGAAGCAGTAAGGGAACAAATTAATTATGTTCTTAATGAAGATGAAGCTATAGGAAAAGGACCCAATGGCACTCTTAGTATGATTTTTGATGGAATTAAGAAATTGAACAAAGGTGAAAAGCATTTAAAGATCACCTGTGATAATGCTGGTGGGCAAAATAAAAATAATGTAACAGTTTGGTTTTATTTATATTTAGTAATTTGTGGTTATTATGAAAGCATTGAACTAAATTTCATGGTTCCAGGACATACCAAATTCAAATGTGATGGTAATTTTGGCATGATTAAAAAACTCTATAGAAGAACCAGAGTAGATTGTTTGGATCATGTGGTTGAGGTGGTAAAAAAGTCTAGTCCAGCAGGATTGAATAGAGCTCAATGTTATGAAGGTGGAAAAGGTTTTCAATATTTAGATATTAAAGCAATTTTGGGAATTTATTTCAAGAAATTACCAAGTATACAAAAATATCAACATTTTCTTTTTGAAGCATCTAACCTTGGTGTGGTCAAAGTTCAAGAAGTTGCTAATGGACCTTTTACTGAATTCAATTTATTGAAAACCAAGAAATCAGATATTTTTGAAGAAATTAGAGCTTTATCTATTTTAATGTTAACACCACCTCCTTTGGACTACAAAAGACAAGAGTATCTTTATCATAATATTCGCCCATTTGTGAAAGATGAATACAAAGATATCACTTGTCCCAAACCAATTTATACTGATATTGAATAAAAATATTTCAGTCAACTGCAAATTTTATTACTTTATTAGTTTTTATTAAATTCTTTATATTTAATCTTTTAATGATATTAATATTAAAATATAATATAGGAAGTAAAATCATGACATTCAATAAAAATGATATCAATACAATCAAAAAAACAAAGGAATATCCTGACTATCATGGTGGTGAACTCACTCAACCAGAAAAAGAAATCTTTAATAGTTCTCTTTTAACTCCTAATGGTATTTTGGATGTTTCTCTTCTCCAAGATACTGCTGAATTATTAAATAATTGTAAAAAAGCAGAGGCTAATTTAGTTACTGAAAAAACTTCTGAAACAGGATTGTCTACTAATGGTAATGCTTTACTTGTTGCTTTAATGGAGCAAAGAAGAAATAATTCCATTGCTTACCAATTAGTTAATGAAAAGGATGAAAATGAGGAAAGAAGAGTTGATAAAATGGTAAAAGAATACCAAACTGTCTTATTTAGAAAAAACAATAAAACTTTGGATTTAAAATTAAAGGAAGCATTAATTACTTTTGCCAAAGTATCAAAAGAAGAAGAAAAGGTTGCCAAAGAAATTACTGAGTTAGAAAAAAAATATAATCCTCAAGTTCTTCAAGAACAAACTAATTTAGAAAATAAGGTTGACACTGCAGTTACTGCTTTAAAAGATGATCTTAGAATTGTTAACACAGGAGGTCGTAAATTTTTAGAATTTATAATTGAAAATGGTAAAAATTTTTCAGAATTAAATTATAAATCTGATGTTCCAGCTACCACTGAACATTATGGTTCCATTATCAAAACTGGTTATAATGGGAATAATAAACCTTATACTCATCCACTTTATTTGAGTACTGATTTTGTAGGGCAAATTTGAACTATTCTCAAAGATATTGATAAAGATAAACTTTTCAAATATATTGATTCTTCAGATTGTGCTTGGGATGCTGGTGATAAGAAAAAATTTAAAGGTGCTTTTGAGAGAGTTATAAACTGAAATGCTAAAATTTCAAATGAACGTGATAAAGATTTAATGAGCTATCTTTATTCTAATACAAAAAGAAAGAAGAATATAAGTAAAGGAGAGTTCAAAGAGAGAAGAAGGTATATTAGTGATATTTTTTATGTCATGCATGCTCTCTTTCCCAAAGATAGCAACTATCAAAATAGTCCTTTCATACAAAAAGGTCAAAAGAGTTGTTTACCTTTTAAGAATGGCTATAGTTTAGATAATTCTTATACAATGTATTGACGAGGAGCTGATGCAAGTATTATTGGAAAGAAATATGTTGATAATAGCACAAATGTGTTGAAAGCTCCTTTTGATGTTGAAGAAAAACACTTAACTTGGGCTAATGGTCAAATTCCCAAATTCTTTTGACAAGTTTATAATAGTGATGAAGCCGTTGAATTTAATGCTTATGATGAGGTAATTAGTAAAGATGGGATTATGGATGAAAGAATTAGAGAGGAAGAAATAACCATTTATGAGAAGAAATTAACTTGTTCATCATCAATTTTTAACCGTCATATTGCAAAAAAAAACTATACTTTGTATGTCGAGAAATTTATCAGTAATTTATTGGATGCGACTGGGAAAAAATTATTTGAAGAGGAAGAGGTTAACGAGCTTTGTCTCAAATGAACTAAAATTAGCCAAAAGGTAGTGAAAAAGGCTATGGATACTCTTGTAAAATTTAGAGAGGAAGCGAAAGGTTTAAGTTTTGATGAATTAAAAGTTAGAAGTAATGAACTTAATCCTTATCAAGCCAAATGATTAACTAGAGAAGTCAAGAATAAAGAAATTGATAATGAAATGATAGATGTGTGAAATGAATGAAAAACTATTACAGCTGATAAACGAGTAGGTTTAGAAAGTATTCATGCGGAATTAGGAAAAAAAAGGAGTGAATTAACTAAAATTAGTCTTCAAAAAGCTGATAAAAAACAAAAACTGATCCAAATCCAAAATCAAATTAAGGATTTTGAAACTAATCAAATTAATCACTTACGAACTCAACTTAAAAATTTAGGAGATAAATTAACTGATCCATCTAATCAAGAAATTATCACTTATCAAGAAACGATTGCGATTAGAACTTTGATTTACTTCTTAACTGATTTAGAAAATGAAGGCAAACTAGAAACTCTCCTTACAACCACTGAAAGAGGATATCTCACTAAAGTAGAACAGTTAGAAGCTATTCGAAATGCTAAACTTCCTACTTATAGCACTTGACAAGGTTTAGGTGCTAGTTTTTGAGAAAGACTAAATAATTGAGAAAAAAAAGAAGGAAGAAACCTAACTGGGAAAAGCATTACAACTTATTTTAATTTACTAAAAAGTGAGTTAAATAATGCTCAGCAAATCATCGGTATTAGTCTAGAAGAAGAAGCAGAATTATTGGCGATTACTAATTACTTAACTAATCCAGAATTAAGAAGTGAAAATCTTCGTTCAGTTTTCAAGATTGATGCAGATATTACTACTTCTTTAGTAGAACAATGAAAGAATTTTGGAGACCAAAAACTCTTTAGAAAAGATGAATTAGAACTAAAAAAGATTGGAAGTATTGTGAATGATTTGGATGATTTTGAGCCTTTCTTTACTCATCTCAAAGATTATTTAAAAGATAAAAAAGGAATTCCTCCTTTTCCTGAGGATAATGTTGCTGAACAAGATAAATTAAACTATTTCTTTACTCTCAGTCCACAGTATGTAATTGGAGCAGTCGCTGATTATCACATCAAAACTGACAATGCTAAGAAAGAAGAAATTGAAACTGAAATGAGAGCTGATCGAAATCCAGCAGATAAAACTAAAAGTTTAGATTGGAACATTTATGGAGATGGAGTTAGTCCAAATGAAGCAGGAACTAAAAAATACTATTTCGAAAAACTCGGCGGAATTAACCATAGTTATGCTAAAAATCAAACCCAAAAATTAACTCCTACTTCCAAAGAAAGCTTTTGAAGAATGAATAATCTTGCTGCTTGACTAGGTGGACTGGGCTTACTTTTACTCTTAGCAGGAATTATTTGAATTATTCGCAAAAGAAAAACCCTTCTCCAATGATGAAATTCTCCTTCCGATTTAGAAGATGAATTGGATGATGATGATGATGATGATGATTAATAATGATTTGATTGTTTATTCTGCCAGTCTTCTTTTCTTTCTTGGTTCATCATGAGCTGATGTTAAGGTTCGTTTATTGCTTATTATTTTTCTTTCTTCATGGTAAATTTCATAGGTAATCCTTTCTTTTTTTAGATAAGCTTCCAGTGTCTGAGTATCATTTATTTTGAAAATGTAAGGAACAATTTTTTCACCTTGTTCTTTTTTTAGAATACTTCTAATAGTGCTATAATTTTTGGGTTCCATAACAGATAGGATGTAAATGAGTTTCATATTAACTATTTTTGTCTAGACAAATATCATGATCACATTACATGGTGATACAATCGTGATGTTAAAAAATAATATTGATCCCTGAAATTCTTGGTAATACCAATGTTCACTTTGTCTGGTTTTGTTGCAGCATGCCCCATATATATTATTAATATTAATATAAATATTTTTTTTAATTTGTATCACCATTAAATGTCACGTGATATAAAGATTTTATTGCATTTTTGAGCATAACTTACAATTCTGAGTTTTGATGTTTTTTCCCAAAATTGGTCACGAGGCGCAGCAAGTTGCGGGACTAGGTGACTTGCACCATACAAAGATTAAAGATCAGCAGCTATTACTCGCAATGTTAACATTCTTGCAGTTGATTTGGTATAGATACATATAGATACAGCAACTTCTTCTGAAATATCAAATTCCATTATTAAGAAAACTGGACGCGCCAATTAGCAAATGTACCTTGGCAGTTGTTCCTATAAAAATGACAAACCAAACTGATTAAAAACCTTCGTTGCATTAAAACACGGCAATGTATATAAAGAATTGGAATCGTTGAGATCTCATCTACAGCCTTTTCATGATTACAATTACTTGTGTAATTTGTAAGGACTTTCATTTTTTTCTTGATGTTTCAATATACTGTATATAAATTCAAATCTTCAATACTTTACTAGCTACTACTTTTACCACTGTTGTAAAAGAATAACAAGCAAAACAAACCATCTAAAGACGTAATTGATGAAAATAGCATTATATAATTAGAATACACTGTCTTAAAAGACAATCCTTTAATAAGGATGTGCGATCATCAAAAAACAGTGCAATGATATTACTATTGTACATCCTTCCTGGAACCCAATTTCAGGATTCCATTATTATTATCTTTAAGCAAGAAATATCTGTGTACACAGAAAATATTAGAAAACAATATATTATTCATCTCGGATGATTGAAACTTTTTTAAGTTTCATATCTGTTTAGTTCTTTTTCACATGCAGTTAATTATGTCCATTAGAATTTTCATTAACAACAAATTTTGAATGATTATTAAAATAATCTTGGTAATCTCCTATCTCTGATATAACAGATATAGCTGGGATATGTATGGACTTCTTTCTAAGTTTATATCAGACTTTTTCTTGAAGTAAAAAAGGTAATTGATTACTTGAAAGAAAACAAACAAAAACTTGTTTTATAAATTGAATAATAGCATCGTATATATATTATTTTTTTAATGAAATCATTTACAATTGAAAAAGAACTAAAAAAAAAAAACAAAATAAAAAAAAAATAGATTACAATATAGATGGAATTTGTTTACTCAACACAAAAACTTTATCATCATCTCTCAACATTACATTATATCTGGGACAAGTATATACATATTTAGAATATTTGGTTTTACCATTTGGTGTTATAAATTTATTGGTACGATATAGACCCAAAGGAATAGCTCTTTTCTCGCCCAATAAGAAATGAAACATTGATCCATATTGTGAACCTATAAATCTTACGGGGACAGGAATTTGAAAAATGTGTGAATGAGCGGGCGCAGAACAAGTTGTACCTGAAGAAAGTTGAAGTGGAGGAGCTCCAAAAAGTAATTGGTTAATGATAGCAACTAGATGTGGTTGATAGAATGATTGACATATTATGCTATCCAACATGGATAAAGAAAAACAAGTTCCTGCCATGAAAGCTGGTGAATTATGTGCTATTTAAATATATATATATATATATATAATTTAGCATATGTATATCTTGGCATATTAAAAAAAAAACAATAATAGATAATTAATTACCATTAATATTCTTATCAATGACTGCTGACGTGTCTTCTGAAACGAACTTCATGTTGTTCGTATGTACAAACTCTACAATCACATCTATGTCTTCCTCGATAGACATTGCCTTAATGTTCAAGTAAACCAACATCGCTGGTGCGTCTTCAGTCTTTTCTCCATCTCTTGATAATTTAATTTTTAAGTAAAAGAATTAGATCAAAAGTTTTTTTTAAAAAAAATCATTATATATATACATATATATATAAATATATTTACTTTAAAATTTTAGTAGAATCGGTTAATATAACCTGATATTTTAATAACAATATAAATGATGATTAAAGAAAATTATTTTTGTTAATAATCGTTGTTAGCTTTAAAAGATTTTTTAACAAATTAAAATTATTAACGACACTCACAGCTTGTTTTGCAAATCTAACTCTGCCAAGTTCAAGACCTTCTCGTGTCATTGGATTTCCTTGAACAAAATATACTTGATCAAATTGACTTAAAATTTTCCATTGACTTGTTGTAGGTCTTGTTGGTGAAAGAATCACAATTGGTTTAAACTTATCCAAATGTGATTTACGTAATGGGCTAACAAAACAATCCAAATTACGTGGAAAAGTTGCAGTTGAATAATCACACAAGAGGATATGTTCATTGATTGTATCCAATATTAAATTTATGTGTTCGCTATCAAGAGCATTTGATGAGGAGGAAGAGGGATCTATAGTGTGATGATGGTGCTGCTTGTAATGTTGTTTATGATCAAAGTCTGATGCAAAAGCAAGAGGGGTAGAAAGCGCGCGTTGATGACGTGTAATAGTATCTGGTTTGTAAGGATATTCGTGATGGGTTTTATCAGGGCTTGTAGGACGGCCCGATTTTTTCTTTATATCATAATATGAGCCACCGTTATTATTTTTCAACGTGTCGGATGACAATAATGGTTGTCTTTCTGAAGGAATTTGTTGTGGCTCAGAAGATATATTCTCATTGTTTAGAACATGCAAATTATGCCATTCATAATTGGAAACACCTTCAGCCAGCGCACCATCACAAGCAATTATAAATCCAACTTCGTCACCTTTTACAATATAATTTCCAGGATTAATTAAAACCATATAGTTCTTGGCATCTCCGTCACAATCGCCCTCTTCATGTGATGTATTATTTGATGATCCAATTGGAAAATGTTGTTGAGGAATACCAATAGCAAATAGTACAACACCTAAACTTTCGTACAAACGACCTACGCATTCATTCGTTCATGGGTATAATAAATTAACTGCTTTTTTTTTAATGGAAAATTTTAATGAAAAATTTACAATCTACTAACCAACAACAGCATGAAATGTAGAACCAGCAAAATAATTTGATAGGGTTGTGGTGTAGATAGATTGAGAGATGCCTTCGATATAATCTTCAATATAGTCATTTTCCAAACGAGATGATGACTCTTTTTTAATATTTCTCAATTCGTGAGTTGATTCATAAGTGAACGTAGTTGTAAGACCATATAAAAGTGTTGAAAATCCAGGAGTTAAGCATGAGTGAGCAAGTATGGCAAGTTTTAACTCGTCTATACATAATATTAATTCAGGATCTAAAACAAACAATATTCATTTATTTATTTGATTAAATATTTTAATTAAATATTTTTATAGGAAAAAAATAATTTTTGTAACATACTTAAACTTTCAAAATGAATTTTATTTTCTGGAAGAATACATTGAATATAAAGTTTAGGACCTTCATCGTATTTACTTAATGCCTATTATTTCAATTAGATTATTATATTGAATTATTTTTTTTATTTTTTTTTATTTTTAAAAAAAAAAGTGATTTATTTACCATTGCTTTTAAAACATTTTCTGCATCAATAGTATCGCTTTGTTGTGTAAATTTTTTGGCTAAAATAAAATACGCAGAGGCTTTTTTTGCATTTACTTTTTTTAAGCTACGCGACTCGAGTGAACTACCCCTAATGTATTGTACACGATGTGCATATAAAGGATCTGATAAAAATGACTTTACACGGTCATTTGGTTGTGCAGGATTTAAAATTACTACCTATAATTTAAAAAAATAATATAAAATAAAAATTATAAATAAAAAAAAAAATATTATTATTATTTAAAGTTTTGCATGGAATTTTTAAATATATTTGATGCAATACTTTTGTATTAACGGTTGCAAGACCATGCGCTAATGAATAAAATTCCTTTAAAAAATGTTTTAATGAGGGTAATTCTATAGTTGGAGCAATGATGATGACATGGGGTTGTTGTGATATTTTTCTGAATGGTCTATCATAAATAGATTTTGAACGTATTAGAATAATCAATTCAGATATAGAATACTAGACGAGTAATTAATAAATGATAATTAATGAATTAATTCATGTGTAATTGTTTTAATTTTTTTTTTTTAAGAAAATTAATTTGATTAATTACCGGAATAAATATAAGACCAGTTGTAAATATCACCAAAAGAAGAATTCTAGGAAAAGCATTATCAGGTACTATGTCACTAAGATAACCAACAGTGCCCAACATAATAGTTGTGAAGAAAACAGCTATTACCAATAAAGTTATCAAGTTAATACAATTTTTTAAATAACCTATGGAGAAATTATACATCAATAAACTATTACCATCCAAGAATGTAATATTATCTGCACCCTACATATATAAATATATATGATAAATATATCAATAGATAAATAGATAGAGACAGATATATATATATATATATATTAGATATTTTGCTTACCATATATGCATATTCAACACCATGTAACAAAGTTGATCCAGTTAATACAAGAAAAATGATGGATGTCAAAAAGATTAATACCCTACTGGTAACTTGACCAATTTTGATGATAGATTTCTCGCTTCTAACTAAACAATCATATACAGATAAATAGCATCGAATAAATCGAAAAGGATAAAAAAATACAATGTAACGAGTTTCTTGGAATACGGGATCATGAGCAGTGGCAGCACAAGGAAAGACTGTTAAGATTGTTAGGAGTGGAATAGGGCTAGTGAAAAATGACTTCCATGATTCAAATTCATAAATGTAAAATTTTGGAACATATTCTATTATCAACAGCAATGATACTATTACTTCCAAGCACACATTCACCAGCGGCAAAGATTTCATCATATGACCAGTATGTGCTATATAAATCATACATAATAAAATGTTGAGAAAAGCATCCACTATTTTCCAGATACTACCGATAGCAGTATTATCAAGCTCAACAGCCAATTTTTCACGCCATGAAGGTTGATAAAGAGCATGATAATGTGGTTGTTTTAAAGTGAAATTATCAGAAGAAACTGACATTAAAGAGGGAGTCCTACTTAATCCTTCTAATGATTTTTTAGAAGGAAGAATGAAGCTGACATGGTTTGTTTCTTCAATTTGTTCTGGAGTTGTCGCAAGTTTTTCCATATTTATGATCAACAAAATTAGAACAAATTAATAATTGAACTATGAAATAATTGAAATTATACATTTCTTCCAAAAAAAAATAAATATTTGGGCGGGTGTAACAAATTGATTATTTCGGGAATAAACAATATAAACATTAAAATATTCAGCAAGTAAATCCCGTTTTGTAAATAAATGATTTTCTATCCAACTCCATATTTAGTATATATTACTACATAATATTGAAATTTTCTTGGTATTTTGATGTATATCGAGTCACAACCGCAACTATTACTATAGAAAAATTGAATTGAGCCATCATCTTTAAAAAAATCCAGGTTTTCCATTGCTTATTTTGAAATTGTGTCAAAGTATTAATCCATCATCTGTGTAAAAAAAAAAAGGATTATTTTCTTCGTCAACAAGAACAGGATTTAAATAATAACAAGTAGAAAATTTTTTATCCACATCACGAAAAAATTGGAGAAAATAGACGAATTGGAATATATTATTGACCTGAAGCCTTTGATAATTATAACAATAAAATTATTATTATCATAGCATAGAATTCAACCATATAGAAGAATTCAATTCAATTATAATTTAATTACAAGTTGAAGACATTTATTTACTTACCTCCACCAGTTTGTTTATGAATAATCTATACAATCACAAACACTAAAAATTAATATAATACCAATCACGAATAATAAATAATTTATTTGATTTATTATATTCAAATTCTATGTGCAAACAATCCTCAATATCAACTTCCATTTTATAGAACTGTTGTTGTCTGATGGTATACGATATGAATAAACCCGTATATCTTTTTCGTTTACAATATCTATTAAACGTCTTGATGCTTATTTCGTGATAACTTTCATTGGTTTTTTAATATAGACTATTATTATTTTTAGTAAATCATAATCAAATTTTGATTCCTTGATGTTCAAGCTTTTTACCATCATCACTCGTGGTCTAATTGTAAAGTAAATGATATAAAACTAATTTAGCTAATTAAAGGTAAATTAATAAATTAATTAATTCCCACTATTTACTTTACCAGCCAAACTTTTCACTTCCATTGAAACAAAATATCTATATCAACAGGCGCATTAAAATCAAACAAACTCTAGAAAGGATAAATTGTTTATTCTGTCGTGAAATAATGACTCTTATTTCAAATATATTCAACTTAAAATAAATTATCTATCTCTTGTTTTACTTGACTTCACAAAAAAAAAACAACGAAAAAAAGTATTTTGATGCTTTAATTTCTTTGATAGATCCATCATTATATACTAAAACATTTCAAGAAGAACTAGACATTCACCATCATCATCTTCAACACCTTTGGCATTTCCTTCTCTTTGTTAAAAATACCCAGACCATAAATCCATTTGTAATTTATCCTTGGAATTTACAAGCAAGGTTAATAGGTCCAGAACATAAACCTAAACATGATTATGCTTCAAAATTCGCGTCCAATGAATGTAGGAATTTCTATTGCAGAAATTAGACACATTTTCAATTATTTGGCTCATTGACATGAACATAACTATCCTAATTATGTTTATCGATCAAAAAAGAAATAGAAAGTCATCATCATAATCATCATCGTCGTCGACAACAGCTGTTGGCACAACTTTTATATTTACCCATCTACCTCAATATTATCATCATTTCTACTGGCATCTCCTTTAATTTCGTCTCCTTGTGAAATACGCTTGGTAAATTTTCACTATAATTTTAATATTTTATTATTTATAACTTGGGAATTGTTGGTTGTGGTAATGCTATAATAATCATTATCTATTCTTGCTGAAGCATTGTGAGAATGAAAATGCAATTCGCATATTGATACGTGAAGACTAAACTCCTCCATATTAATTATAGATTTCAATTTCTAACTGATAACGATAACACTAAATAATTTAATACGCAGACTGTATTTGCCAAACAAGTTATTATCGGAGAATTTTCATTATGACGATCTTGGTAATATTTTCACTTTAAACTAATTAATATTAATGAATTTTTTTATAAAGACTCGGAATGAGTTTTTACTTGGGGAGTTGCCTTCAACAATATCTTATTTATTATTTGGTACACGAAATTTAGGGATATGATTTCTTGATAAATATTTTGAAAGCTTCTCTCTGAAGTATATTAAAAGGTAAAGAATCTAGTACGATTCATTCAATGCTGGCAAGATGCAGGTCTTTCATTTTTTATCGTGGATGTTCTTGAACTTTTTCAAACACATCGGATAATAAATAAATAAATGTATGCGTGTAATGTATAATAAATGATAATGTATATATATATAGATGTTCTTCCGGATGCTAAACGATGATTTAATGTTGAAGTTGAAATGGTATCTGAATTAGCGTATTTTGCAACACATATAGTTCCTAACAATAACCTTGTAATAAACAAATGTTCCTTTTGATGCTTTTCTTGTTACTTGCAGAATAACATTAATTACATTCTTTTCATAATTCGTTGTATTTGGTCCCACAAAATGTTGATTCGTTATACAAATTAATAATTAAACCGTAAGTAAATTATTTTTATGTTATTATAACTGGTTAAAAAAACTTTTGTATTTAAAAAAATTTTCCTTGAAAATGGATAAAATCAAAAAAAAAGATGAATATTCAAAAGAAAGAAAAAAAAGATATGGAGAGTGTCCAATTTGCAATAGATATAATACTGATTATTCATGGTGTCAATCATGTGATCCAAAGCTATTAACTGAAGGATGGACTAGTGGTAATGAAACACTAGATGAGATGATTAAAAGCACACAACTTAAAGCAAGAGCTTATAATAATGATTATTTTCAATGGATTCCATATAATGATCTAACAATTATTGAAAAGATAGGTGAAGGTGGTTTTACAACCATACACAAAGCTACTTGGTTAAATGGTGATAAAGGCATAAGTGATAAAAAAAGATATAATAAAGATATGACTGTGGCGTTAAAAAAAATACATGGTTCACAGAATGTTTCTGATGAATTTCTTAATGAGGTAAATTATTTTATTAATATTAATTTTGATTATTATTATTATTGTAATTAAATATTTTATTTGTTATTTTAGTTCAAAAATTATATGAAGCTTCATTATAAAAGTGATGTAATTAATATTTATGGATTAACACAAGATCCAATTACAAAAGAATATATATTTGTAATGGAATATATGGAAAATGGAAGTCTTCAAGATTATTTAAGAAAAGAATTTAAAAATTTAAAATGGAAACATAAAATTGTAATTCTTCAAGGAATTATTAAAGGTTTAAAAGGTATGCATGAAAAAGGGATTGTTCATCGTGATTTTCATAGTGGTAATATTCTTCAAGGAAGTATGAGTTCATATATTGCAGACTTAGGGTTATCATGTTTAGCTAGCCAAACAGCTGCATCAAAAAACAATGATATATTTGGAGTACTACCATATGTTGCACCTGAAGTTTTAATAAAGAATCTATATACAAAAACATCAGATGTATACAGTTTTGGAGTTCTGATGTCTGTAGTATCAACTGGTCAACAACCATTTAATAATTTGGCACATAATATAGACCTTGCAATGAGAATATGTGAAGGTGTAAGACCTGAATTCTCAAACAACACACCAAAATTCTATATTGAACTAGCTTACAGATGCATGGATGCTAATCCAGATAAACGTCCAACTGCTGAAGAAATTTGTAATATTATTGGATTATGGAATAATTCATTTGATGATGAGGTAATCAATAACCTTAAACACCATAAATACTCAAATGAACAGCATGATGAATTAAAATCAATTAGGGAGGAATTTGATAAAATGGATGAAATAAAATTTGATCCATATCCATACACAGTGAATCTCAATTTTGGGCATGTTCTTCATTCAGCAGATATTTTTACATTAACTATACCAGATGAACTTTAAATCTTGACATTTTATTATGTATTAAAATTATTTATTATTTTATTTTATTTATTTGGCTACTATATAAATCATAGTTAATTAGTTATTTATATTTAATAGTGATATTATATAAAAGTAATAACTTCTCATAATTATCATATCTTTGGAATTTTTTTTATTTTGAAATTTGGAATGTCAAGTATGCACATTCAATAATTTTGTGTGATTTTTGGGCTACTATATATTAATATTAAAAATAGTGGTTTATGACAAATATTTATTTATATTAATATGTGTAAATATATTGAGATATTAAGGTAAGAAAAGAGTAAAGGCTATATATAATTGATTAGTGTTAGATGCAAAGGTTATCTATATAAAACTTCATATTTATTAATGCTAACCCAAACAAATGACTTGAATGGGCAAAAATGGAGGCCCTGGCGCAAAACGCATATGCGTCGTCATTGAAGTTTATTAATGCTCATAATTTGAGAGAGGCATAATTCTAGCGTCATTCAGACCTTTTTATGGTGCCTAGTCATCAAATGACGACTGATTCATGTATACATCGTCATTTTCGTTCGAGAGACGTATAGTAGTCCTCGAAGTTCACGGAAATAAGCAAACAAAACGTATTAGTATGCTTTTTTGAGACCAAAATCCGAAGCAAAGCGGAGGATTGCGGGTCATTTCCATGCATACTAAACATCTTTTGCTAATTACGTGAGCTGTCTGAGGCAAAGATATCCCGAGTACATATATCATAAATCAGACCCATCGAAAAATTTTGGTACCATTGGCACAAGAAAGCGCAGAATTTTGGTACCCTTTGCTCAAGATGTAGGCCGAAATTCGGTACCAATACATCAGGAGACAAGCTGAATTTTGAGAAAAGAGCCAAACTTTGGTGTAAAAACATTTGGTATTTTTTTCCCAGGCGGCCTGAATTTTTAGGAGTCAGCACATAGGCGGAGACGACTATTGGAATTATTCCACTTCATGACATACCTGCTCCCAACATGAAGCTATGGATTGAATTAGTAGGTTTGCACAAAAAGCACAAGGAGTGCGTTTTTTAGTCATCCCGGAACCCCTCAGGGTGCATACAAGATTTAGAGAGGGCAGAACCGTTATTTTAAGAAGGGAGCAAAGATAATCCATCACCAAGCATTTTGATATGGCGGAATAAAAACTAAAAATTTAAAGAAAAGTATGCGTTTAATAAATACATTCGACACACTTTACCCAAAATGACAGATAGTAATAGTGATTGATCAAAAAAAATACCACACCATCTACTGTCAATTCTATAGAGATCATATCCTCACAGCCTGATGAAAAGAAATCGAAGCAACCTTAGTTGATATAATTAAAGCAGGCATAATATATAAAATTATAGAAATGAAAGATAAATAGATAAATATCGCAACTGGTATAAAAATGAAATAGAATTCTTATATCCATTGAAAAGCTAAATGGCCTTTATTACAAATTGGCCAAGGATAAATTTATAACAGAAGCAGAAATCGACAAAGATGCTGAAGATTTCCTTATAGTTTCGGACTCTAATTAGTTTCAAGCTTCAATTTTGTTACAAGCCTCAATTAGTCTCATATTTCAATTATCACCTTTTCTCTAAAAGATAATTCATCACGCGAATGTTGTTACATGATAAAACACGATATGGTCACACACAATGGATCAAATTCATTTTGCCAACTATAATCAAATGTTCAAATGTAATTTATGTTAATACAAAGTTATTAATAATATTCCTCTGCATGTATAAATTCCCGAATTGTTGGTTAAATAATTCAAGCAAGTAGTAATATCATAAGTTTGTTATAGAATGATGGAAAGAATAAAGTACATATAACAAAGTGCAAAAACTTCAGCTAGCCAATCTTAGCAAGAACAAGAAATAAATATAAACATATGCAATTTATTACATTGAGCATGATTTAATTTGCACATTTTACAACAAAAAAAATTTCTATGTTGAGAATAATTGCCTTTTTGGATAGCCTTTCTTTATAATATAAACATTTTGATATTGTTGAATGCGTGAAAATGAAATCTATGTAAGCTTAAATTAGTCAATTTCGCACCAAACATCATTGATTATGGATTCACATGATTTCAATTTCACATACAACAGCATCAAGAACGGTATATCAAGTACAAGTAAGCCAGCAAAAAAAGCTTGAAAAACCACTATCAGATATTTATTGTAACATGTATTTATTGGATCAAACATTATAGGAATAAATTTATAACAAACGTCAATGATCGTATAGGTCCTGAAGAATAATCCTCACGGTAAACAAATCAAATGTAGTTAATAAAGAAGGATTTCTTTTCCTTTTATTTAAAGATAAAGTTGCAAAAAAAAAAACATAGCATTTAATACTTTTCCTTATGAGGTTGAACATAAAAATTGTATTGACTTGTCATCCATATTAATGAAATTGCTAAATTTTCAATTAATAATTGAATAAATAAATAAAATTATGATGTTATAATAAACATAGAAATGAAAAAGAGATTACTTACACGAAACAATGAAAGGTGACAACCATCCAGCTCCAATATTAGCACTTCTAAATAATGTCAACTCTGAAAAAAAATGAAAAAATGCAATAACAAATGTCCACAATGTAATCTGATAAAGACTATTTCGAGTATAATAAAATATGTGTGAATTAACATTAGTAAATTTTTGAAAACTTGATTAATTATAAAGATTGTCTTCAACTTACATTTCATCATTTATGTTATAGGCAGCATATAGGCGTACAATGGCTGAAGTAAGTGTCCATGCAGCAAAGGTATGTGATGATAACTTGGTAACTAATCTCATTAATCCAATCAAATTCATTCATTATTATTTTTATTTTATCAAATATATATTTATATTGAGAAAAATTATATTATTTATATTAATATTACCTTCATGAGGTTTAGCACTGTATATTCGTTTTGTAAGTGATAATGTTAAAAAATTTTGTAAAGAATTGAATATTGCAAAGGTTGATACTAATAATATCCAATATGATAAATATCCTTCATTTTCAGGAAGAATTGGTGCCATTTTTTTTTTCTCAAATACTACAATTATATATAGTTATTTTTTGTTAGAGGGTAAATTTTTTTTTTTAAAAGGGAAATTTTTAATAATATTGGGGTGAATTTTTGAAATTAGCCAATCAAATACGTGAATTCTTGTCTCCTGTTACTTGTTACACGATCAAAAAACAAAAAATATGGAAAATGTCCAACTTGCAATAGATATAATACTATACTCGCAAACTATTAAATTTACAAGCCTTCCCCAACCTGTGATTTCAATAAAGTGACAATTATTGGTAATAATAATGACAATTTAATCATTGATTATCTTCATTTTTTATTTAAAATTTATAATTGGTAATTCGCCTATGAATGAGTGAATTGATCGACATATTTTTATTTTATTTTTTTTGTACCATATAAATTAAGATAAAAGGTAAACTTTAAAAAAAAATCAATATAAAAATTATAAGAAATACAAATAAAAATTTTAAAAGATGGAAAACATTTTAAATGAAAATAAACATCATGATGAATATTCAGAGGAAAGGGATGAAATATATGGGGAATGTCCAACCTGTAATAGATATAATACCCGTGAATCATGGTGTCAATCATGTGATCCAAAGCTATTAGCTGAAGGATGGACTAGTGGCAATGAAACATTAGATGAGATGATTAAAAGTACACAACTTGAAGCAACTGAGTATAATAATGATGATTATCTTCAATGGATTCCCTATAATGATCTAACAGTTATTGACAAGATAGGTGAAGGTGGGTTTGCAACTATATACAAAGCTACTTGGTTAAATGGCGATAAAAGTGCACGTGGTAGAAAAAGATATAGTGAAGATAGGACTGTAGCATTAAAAATACAAAAACTACATAATTCACAGAATATTTCTGATGAATTTCTTATTGAGGTAAATTATTTTATTAATATTAATATTAGTTTCAGATTTTTAAAATATTATTGATTATTATTGTTGTATTTATTTTATTTGTTATTTAGTTCAAAAATTATATAAAGCTTTATAATAAAGAAGATATAATTAATATTTATGGATTAACACAAGATCCAATTACAGAAAAATATATATTTGTAATGGAATATATAGAAGATGGAAGTCTTCAAGATTATTTAAAAAAAGATTTTAAAAATTTAAAATGGGGCAATAAAATTACAATTCTTTATCAAATTATTAAAGGTTTAAAAGATATTCATAAAGAAGAAATTATTCATCGTGATCTTCATAGTGGTAATATTCTTCAAAATACTGGTATTTCATATATTACAGACTTAGGGTTATCATGTTCAGCTAGCCAAACAGCTGCATCAAACAAAAATGATATATTTGGAGTACTACCATATGTTGCACCAGAAGTTTTAAAAGAGAACCCATACACAACAGCATCAGATATATATAGTTTTGGAGTTCTGATGTCTGTAATATCAACTGGCCAACAACCACTTAAAAATTTGGCACATAATAGATATCTTGCAATAAAAATATGTGAAGGCATAAGACCTGGATTTTCAATTAACACACCAAAATTTTATATTGAACTAGCATTCAAATGCATGGATGCTGATCCAGATAAACGTCCAACTGCTCGAGAAATTCGTAAGATTATTAAAATTTGGAGTGATTCATTTAAAGATTCAGTAATGAAAAATCCTGAAGATCGTGGATATTCAAAAAAACAACAGGATAAATTAAAATCAATTAGAAAAGAATTTGATAAAATGGATGAAATAAAATTTGATCCATCAACAATTACTGTAACAACTCACCCAAATGCTGTTTATACTAGCACATTATTAAAATTTGCAAATCTTCCTCAACCTGTAAATTCCAACAAAGTAACAATTGTTGGTAATCACAATGGTAATTATTAACATTTATTTTATTTATTAACTTTTTAAGTTCAATGTTAATATCAACCAATATTGATATGGTAAATCTTTTTTAGATTCTCAACAGACTAATTTAGATGCATTAGATATATTGTAACTGTTTTATTTATTTTCTAACTTATCTTTTACATTTAAATATGTATATTATAAATAACTTTTAATAAAAATTTTATTGACTAGAAAACCTAAAGGTTTTCTGAATGGATTCTTTGTTCACGAATGTCATAATCAATTTGAGTTATTGACAATTTACAATTTTTTTTATCCTTTCTAATTATTTTTTCATCGGATCAGGTTCTTCTTTAAGGCGTTTGATGATCTACCATCTATTGTTATAAGCTGGATCATTAAAAACATGTCTTGATCTGGTTTGGGAAAACTTGGAAGAATTCATGCAACTCGGCAAACCCTTCTCATTTTGGAACCATTAATGAGCAATCACAATTTTAATAAATATATTGCTTTTTCATATATAGAATAGAACTCCCATATTTACTTTTCTTCATATATATATATTTATAAATTTTACGATTGTATGTTTTTATTTAAATTTAAAAAGCAAAATGCCTGTCACGATAACGTTTAAATAGGTTATTAATGCATTCATTGATTCCCAAATCTCAAACGTATTGTTGAAAGATACAGCTTATATAACTTATATTTATATTGATGTTGCGAAAAGTAATTGTCTTAATTTATAATAATTGTTGTAAAATAGGATCCATGCTACATTAATATTTTACAGTATTAATATTAATAAAAATTCACATTGTGTTGGAATTCTTTATTATCATTATCATTTACACACACAGCACAAACCTTGAAGGTTCTTTTTTGATTATTGATTATTGATTACTGACCATTGCTAATTATTAAAAAGTTCAAGTTTGTTTATGAATTCAAAATGATGCAAGACTTTGAGCAATCTTTGCCATATTCTAAAGAAACAGGCGGAAGTGTTTTCAAAGTTTTGACAATTGATTATTGTGTTGTTTTCTTATTTGATTTTTTATAATAATTTATATTCTCCTATTATTATTATTATTATTATTAGTGGTGATGGTAGTAATTGAAATATACTAGTAATCTAACTTATGGCAGATGAATGGTGAACTTAGTACAAGTGTATCAACGGGTAGATTTACAACATATACTACTCAGATGTGCAGATATATCAGATAAATTGGTTATTGATTTTGGATCTAACATTAATTCTAATTATATTGGAGGATGGGGGGGAGAAAAGGAAATTAAAGAGTCAAAAGGTTTTTAATTGAACTGAATATTGTTTATTTTATATTATTTCATATCTATTCATTGTTGTCAAAGATTATGTTGTTTTATTATTATTAATATGAGTGAAACAGGTTTTTAAATGGATTATTAAATATGGATAAAATGGATGAAGCTTTTATCGAATTTTTATTGCAGTTAGATGTTGAAATTCTGATGATAATAATAAAAATGGGATTTAGCATTAGTAAGTATATACAGAGCAAATTTATGATCAATTGATTGAATTAGACCTTACGTGCTATATTCTTTCTTTAACCATCTGCCATTTAATTTTCTGGCAGTTCGTGCATTTGTTCTAGTACGTTGACCTCTAACAGGATAACCCATAGCATGTCTTTTACCTTTATAAGAACCAATGGTTCTATGATGTATAATATTATTCCTTGTTTCGCGTCTCAAATCACTCTCAATTTTCATGTTTGATAATTCTAAAGATATTTGATTTATCTGTGATTCCGATAATTCTGACAATTTACATGCTTTATGAATGGAAAATTTACTACATATTTTATTAGCTGTTATATCACCAATTCCATAAAAGTATGTTAATGCAATCTAATAAAAAAAAATTTTTTTTTTTGTATAAAATAATCCAACGTATGCGTTAAGTAAGAATTAAATTATTGATAATTAATTATTGATGAAATATTTATTTACTCTGACTAATTTATTTTCAGGTAAATTGACTCCAAGAAGATGGAGCATCTTATTGATTGTAAAAAATAATCGAAATATTTTGAAATTTTTATTGGTTGTCAAGATCAATGTAATACGAAAAATATCCTTTTTTTTTTTAATATTAATTAATATTAACTAACGGAAGAAGATTTATAATAATATTTTCTGATAGACAGTACATAACATATACAACTATATATAATAATAATAAATAGAATGAGCAACTTTGTTGAACCAACGTTCACTGGGGTATATTCAAGGGTCTAAGTTGCAAATAAGAACAAGGTTTGAAAGACTAAGTGCAAATCGAATACTTTATCCATTCATCCATGCAAGGTTTTCTATTCTGAGATGTTTTTTTCAACAATACCAGGAATTACATTTCCCTTTTGAATCTGAAAGTTATTGTTCTGCCTTAATTGATTTTGACAGAAATCATTGCAATTTATAAAGATTCAAATTTGCACTCTCCAGTAGATAAAATAAATAAATAAACTTTCCCAGACTTCAACCAGAATTCAAATTACATTTACTGATCAAGAATATCAACTTTTTACTCAACTTCAAAACAGATTGTTTAATTTTCAAATAAATATTCGAGAAAATCTCGATTACAAATAATTATAGAAAAAAATCGTATAACTAGTATGTTTAAAGTCGTGCTAAATTGTTAGATATTTTATTTTAAATATTAAATAAGATTATTTCTCTGCTACTTCTCCTACTTGAGAGTAGATTCTTGTATCAATTTGAAGCTGTACTTGATTCCACTCGAAACCGAATTTTTATTATTAACGTTGTAACTTTTAATGTTAAAGAATGATAAAGATCTACAAGTCAACTATACTAATCTAGGGGTAGTACAGTATATAGTGGAAAATAAAAAAAATGGCATGTTAGCGGGCGGACACGTGTAAATAATTTGGTTGCATGTATGTAAATAGTAATAGTAATAGTGTAAGACTTTGGCGGTGTTTGAATATGGAATTTTGATTGGCTGATTTGAATTTCATAAATTCACATATTCCTTTAATAATAAATTTACTCAATAATAATAATTAATTAATAATCAAATGCTTTCTCGACGTAAAATGTCACCATCTCGGAGAAAACCATCTATAACATCTTCTTCATCAGAAACATCAATATCAGAAGAAACCAGATCGATTGAATCGGATCAAAATTCTAAAAAATTTGATTCAACCAATACAACATATTCCACAACCACGATTGATACAACAGCTGCAAAACTTTCGCTTACGTGTAATTTTGGTGATTTACCCGCATGGCTACAAGATAACAAAGACATTCTAAGAGGTAAGTAATCAAATATTATAAAGAATATCTAATTATGTCGTATCTAATTATAATCATCTATTTTAGGATATCGTAGACCAACACTTTCTTATATAAAATGTGCAAAGTCACTATTTTATCTTCATAATGAAAGTGGTATGTAATATATTTAATGTATGTTTATAAAATCACGCATGAATTATATTCGTTTCTAAAATTATTTTATTTTATTTTATTTTATTTATTAGTTAATATTTGGTCACACTTGATTGGAACTTTAATATTTATAATTCTTGGATTTGTAACATATTTTTCCGTATTGTCAAGTCAACCAAATATTAAGATATGGGATTTTCTTGTTTTTTATACTTTTTTATTGGGTGCAATGATTTGTTTAGGTTTCTCTTCGACTTTCCATGCTCTATGTTGCCATTCTGAAAGAGTGAGTTTACAGCGAATCTATTGATTTATTGATTGATTGATTGATTGGTTGATTGATTGATTGGTTGATTTATTGGTTGATTGGTTGATTGAGTTATATATTATATCACATTGATAAGTTTTCATTAATTGATATTTTAATTTTAGGTTTGTGCTAATTGGAATAGATGTGATTATGTTGGAATTGTCACACTAATCGTGTAAGTAACTAATATTTGTTTTTTATTATAACTATAATCATAATATTAATTGAAATTATTATTTATTTTCTAGAGGGTCATTTTATCCAATGATTTATTATGGTAATTTAATATTTACGATCAATTGATTAACTTTTGATTAATTAATTATTATCATTTGTTCATTATTATTTACAATAAATTTAATTGATTTATTAGGATTTTATTGTAATGGTTTATTACAAATCATTTATCTTACATCAATTTCAATATTTGGCGCTGCAACTGTATGTGAATGATAGATAAAACTGCCTCCAACTACGTTCAATAATTAATTCATCATTATCAATAATAATAATAATTTATTTTTTCATTGATTAATCAATTTTAGATTTCAGTCGCAGTTGCCAGCAAATTTAGATCACCTGAATTTAGATGGTTTCGTACAGGAATGTTTTTATCAATGGGTTTAAGCGCCATAGTTCCTTTGGCTCATGCTTTGATATTGTATGGGGTAATTGTTATCATTATTATTTACTTGTGATAATTATAATAATTGTATTTAAAATACATAAATATCAACATTTCTTTTAAAACAGCCTGGACTTTGCTTTGATGTAATATCTTTAAAATGGTTACTATTAATGGGCGCATTATATGTTGTTGGTGCTTTAATTTATGGTGCAAGGTAATTTTTATAACAAGTTAAATAATTTGATCTTTATTTTTGTTATATTTTTAATATTTTTGTCAATTAGAGTGCCTGAAAGATGGTTTCCTGGAACATTTGATATATGGGTAATTTGTTTATAATTATAAATTAGTAGTTGTAATTTTATTTTAATTATAAATTAATAATCATAAAATTTTGTTGTTTATTTTTAGGCATCATCACATCAAATATTTCATTTTTTTGTCTTGGCAGCTGCTTCAGTTCACTATTATGGCGTCAATCAAGCAATGTTGTATTGGCATAGTTTTAATCATGAATGTAAAATTGACATTGGAGCAATGGAACCTAGGTTATGAACTATAATTTAATTTAATTAATTAATTCATTATTTACTTATTTTAATTTATATGCTAATACATTAAACGTTAAATGTAACTATAAAATAATTTATGTCAAAAAAGTAATTTATCTTCCAAAAACATTTCCAATTGCTATGTTTATATCTTATGATAATAATAAAATAACATGCAACTAATTTAAAAAATTATGACATAAAATTTCACAGTCATGGTAATCCACCTTAATTGCTAATAAGGAATTGTGTGAGCAACCAATGGCACACCTTTTTCCTAATAATCTCATTGAACCTTACAATCTGTATTTTCAATTTCCCCACTATAATCAATAAGGCTTGCATTAATATATCGTTGAATATTTTTTCAAGAGATAGAAGACTCCAAGTAAATATCTTACGTTTTCATATAAATAACATTATTTATGTCCAGAAAAACATCTCCAATTCTATTTCGATAAGCATACTCTAACAAATCACCATTGCGAAGGGGATTTATTGGTAGTTGAAAGCAGAGTGAGTACACTAAAATAGAATTAAAGTCAGTATGATCATTCCAAATACCAGCATAGAAAGTATTGTACTTACAATGCATTATGTATTTATTGGATCCACTGGCAAGGCCATTCCTTAATAAAATTATACAAGCAATAGGATTCTCACAAAAATAACTGCAATTTTGCTCAAATGGACATCATAACCAGTTGTTGCTTTAATAATGCCATCATTGTATTTTTTCAGTAATGTATTGATGTTCATATTCAATCCACTATAAAGACTAGTGCCGTAAATTATGATGATGGTAGTAATTGTATCTACGGCATATAAAAAATGGTTGCAACCATACTTTTTCCTTTTTTGGATTACGGCACTAGTCTTTAATTGGATCACATTCGTTTTCCTCAGGTAAAAAGTTAATATTGTATCTAGCAACTCCACCAACATCTACAAGTTTTCCAACAACTGGATTCTGCAATAAGCCAAGAATTTGTTAAGAAATGAACCTTAGATGAGTAGAGAAGAAATGTAAAGAATAAGGAAGATACCAGATCTCTGAAAATTCATCTATCCCTTGATGCTCATCTACATTTTGATTCAAAGAAGGACTATTGTTCATGACCTAATACAGTTAACATAACTATTAGTAATCTCACTCAGTTGAATTTCAAAAGTAAATAAGTTATATTCCGACTTTTTTGATGATGTTTCATTCTCTTTTTCACGAGTTCATTTATTTCCAACATTATTAATTTGAATACCATCACATGATACAAGTCGAATATTTGTTCCTGTATTAATCATCTTTTCTTGGAGAATTTTCCCAACATCAAGCCATAGATTATCCATGTTGCTTCCTGCATTACGTTGATTTTTGTTCTTGCAAAAAAAAGGAAAAAAATGCTATTAATACATAAACATAAAATGCTTTTAACATATTCAATATTCAGCATTGAAAGAACCATAACGGTCGAAAAGATCATCAGAAGGACAACGAAAAGTTGTGTCTTCCTTGTTGTGGACAACCACAGTCATCTAAAAGATTACTACAGAGGACATTCCCCATAATCAAACAATACTTGCCTGACAATTGGCTAAAAGTATTTGAGCTTTCCAGATTTTTTGCAGATACAAACTTTGTTCAATAATCACATAGAGACTTTTAAAAAGTGCATCCATAGTCTTGCCATAAGTTAGTTGCTCAGGATGCTTTTTGTGAACATTGATCCAATTTTATGAAAGCGAAAAATAGACCAGTTATTAACAGGAGTATCATCAAAGTAACTATTCCACAAGTTCATAGTAAGAGTTGTAAAAAATTGACAGATTCAATTTGTTATTATTATGACCCAAATTGATAAATAAAAAGAGAATCCTTGAATTGTAATGTCGTTTTTCGAAAAATATTTAATGAATAATTTATTTAATTATTAAGAGATTTAATAAATATTACTATTTTTTATTAACAAGTTTGCGTATTAGGATCTTTACATATGCGCTGATTTTGTTTGATCATAATGTTATAAATATTTTATACTAGCAAAAACCCATCGGTTTTGAGGTGGAGCCATTGGTTTAACGGGATGTTGAATAGTAAAATAGTTTTTTAGGGAGCAAATAAATTTTTTAGGGTCAATGATCATTCTAACCAGTTTATACATTAAAAAAATACTCGTGTTTGACGTCGAGATACAATAAGGTTTGAAAAAAGGTGACCAAAAAAACCATAAAAAGATTAATGATATTTGTAGTCAAGCTTTCTAGGATATCACATATTTATCATCGTTTGTTAAATTTTGTCTGAATAATTTTGACAGGTGGTGTGTTTATTATTGTATTGTATTGTTTATTATGTAAAACTACAACTATATTCGAAGGACTTTTGCGGTGGTAGCAGTGCTGATTTATTACTAAGGTTAGTGCTATGGCTTAAACTGGACATTAAAAATTGATAATCTGACCAACTGGGAGGAAACGACTCAGTAGAATAAATTAACTTTATTACGGGTAAATAGAAATGATTATTTTTCTTATCAATATTAATATTAATTTTAATAATACAGTTTCCGTATTAGTTAATATAGTAATATCAATATAAAAATGCTGTAATTTTAGCACCGTATTCCATACTATTATTATTATTATTATTATTATTATTCCTATTATTATTATTATTATTCTTATTCTTATTATTACTACTGTTCCTTCCAGAAAAAACATTCTTATTTGGCAAATTTTTTGTTATAAATTTAGAAATATCCATTGTTCCAATAGATTGATCTTTGATTAAACCCGCAACTGAAGCTGACAATCCTGAACATGGAAACAAATTATCTGAATTTCCAAAAAGATCATATAGTTTTTTAGAAATCATGTCAGGTGAATTGACTTCTGATCGAATAGGAAATGGACAAGATTTAGAATGCGGTGTTGGATCATTAATACATTTATAATGTATCTAAATATATATATATATATTAAACTAAATATTTAATACAATAAATAAATAATGGATTATTAATCAAGAATTTTTTTTATATTTACTGCAAGGGTTTTTGGCCATCTATTATTTATTTCATAATCATCTAAAAGTCTTTTATATAATTCAGAGCTTAAAATTTTACACCAATGTTCAATCTGTGAGAAATTTTTTAATGGTGGTTTAAATGATTTGGCTGCCATCATTGATTTTGAAATATTCCTTTGGACAACTAATAAAATAAAGATACATCAATATATATATATATATTTTTTAAATATGAACAAAGAAATCAAGAATAAACGTTAACCTTCTTCACCATCAACACCTCTACATATATTGTAAAGCCAAATACCATTTTCCATCCCAAATTTTGCTTGTAATTCACTTACTGAATAGCACCTACAATTGATTAATCAATCAACCAATTAAACATTATTTCTTTATATTTAAAGAAAAAATACACTTGGAATAAATCATTAACCATAATTCTCCTGCAGTTTCTATTCTCAAAATATTACCAACTTTAGCACCCAATTTACCACCAAGTTTACGAATTTTTTTAAAAGACAAATTTTGCATAAAACCTAATGTTTGATTTGACCGTAGAATAGTCTGTAAAGAAAGAAACCCCCCCCCCCCCGCCCATTTATAAATAAAAATAGTTTTAAGTACATGAAAATATTTATTTGCAATGCTATTATATCAAGTCATTACCTGCATATTTGGTTTATTTAATGCTGAACATAATTTTGCTAATGTCATATTATGTGCAATTCCTGCAGAAGATGTGTATCCCAATTCATTGAAAATAGTTTCCCTAATTTCTTTTGATATTTCTGCTGCAACATAAAGTTGCATATCATCCCAACCTTTTGATTCGTTAATATTTGAGCATTGATCTAAACTAAAATTTTGTTTATTATTCTCAATATCATTATTTATTTGACTTTCATACAACACTCCTAATCCATTCCAATCTAAAATAGGAGGAGGAGGAGCTTCATTTAAATTTTCAGATAATATAATATTTGGATATCTTTCTATTATTCTTTGATTAACGATATTTGTAACGTCCAGATAAGCTTCATCAACACCAGCACGTTGTACAATATTACAATATCTCATAAATATTTTAAAAATTCTTAAACTTGCATTTCTATATACGTCTAACGAAGCCTTATGTGTACCATAACTTGGATTTGGGTGATATTTAGGTTCTGGATCACCATTCGCATATGTTGCGACATGAACAAGTTTCAATCCTATAAAGGTTTTTTTTAGTAATCAAACCTTTAGTTGATATAAATATGATCAAAAGCATTGATTAAAACAATAATTAATTATTAAAAATTATTTTTTACCAGGATATATTTTAAGTGCGTCTTGAATATTGGATACTTTTTTTATACCCGCTTTACGTGCTGCATAATTAACTGGATAAAATGAATTTTGGATTATATATGCTGTATATATATATAAATCATAATAAAAATATACAATTATTATTATATTAAACCTGCAATTAAAGCAGACCATTGTCGTACAGCTACCGGCAAAGTTGAAGGAATTCCTAGCCTTACTTGTTCTATAATTTTAAAATTTTCAAAATATAAATTAAATACTGTATATTGAGAAAGTCGCGAATTATATTATTATAAAAATTAAAAAAGCATTTTTACTTACCAACCTGACAGTAAAAGCAATCCATATCAATATGAATTATTGTACGTTTTTTGAGGACTGAGTGGATGATGGTTTGCTCCTTTGACATGATTAAGTATATATATAATTTTTTTGATGTAATAATATAATAATAATAATAATAAGAAAAATTTTATTAATAATTGTCGTATTTATCACGTGACTTGTCCAAACAAATCAGACATATTAGTATTAGTAATAAACTATCTTCTATTAATGTCAAATAATTTTGATATCTATATATTAATAATAATAATAATAATAATAACAATAATCATCATCATTCGTTCAACCATAAAATTTGAAAAAACCAAGCCTCGCATGCCAAGTAAAAGTTGTTTCTCATAACAAAATCGACTTGTTTTATGCGTGATTTAATGTTAACTCGGATAATAACTATTGTTCGAACATGGTGCGTTTTTGTTGTTTTTATGTTCACACAAAAAAACTAACAAATAAACATGGCTTGTATGTCGAATAGACTTGCCAATTTGCCGATGATGGACAAATAGTCAAGTTTTAAAATTCGTCGTTATTTATTGTTTTGGGAAAAAATATGTTCATGGGACCTACCTGATAAGTATTAATATATATAATATCAATAAACTTGGTAAATCGGTCATTTATTTATTTATATTATCAAGTGCTTTAAACAATTGATTGGTGCGTCCGACTTATCGAGTTTATAACTTATTTAAGAACAGGAGTTATTTTTCCCTCATTTGGCACGAGGACAATTAATCCTTTGGGGCACAGTTCACTCACTCACTGTCCATATAATAATAATTAAAAATCTACACGGCCTTAACAGTTAATTTTACCATCAAAGAAGGGAATAGTGTTGCTAATCTCTCTAATACAGTCAGAACTCTAACCAAAGTAATCATGTATATTCATTTTTATTAAACATCGTCGTGACGAGTTAGTTCTAACTGTATCCATATGAGATATATTAAAAAAAAAAGCAGATCCTTCTAGAAAGTACCATTTTATTAATATATATACATATGATATGTTGTTATTTTTCTTTGCTTTTCTTTTCTCATGAAATTTGTTGTCATCAATTTTTTCTTTCTTTCCTTTAATTTTGAAATGTTCTCGGGATTATTTTATTATTATTTTGTTGTCATTTTCTTTATTTTCATTTTATTAATATTTTTATGTACTTATTTCTTCAGTTGGAACTCCTTTTAGGCTTTTCTTGGAAATCCGCTAAGTTTTTACATTGTTTTATTGTTGCATTGTTATATTGTTATATCGTTCACATTTTTCATCGCTTCTCTTTATATAAATTTTGTTTTTGTATTTCTTTCGATCCTCTTGACCTAGAGTTGATCCTTCCTTGCTTTTCTCTTGTCAGTCTCTCTTTTCTCTCAGTAAAAGAAGAACTGTAGGCCGATACCCTTTTGAATTCCTTTTAATGCCCATTTCTTTGATCACTGGATGATCCTAACATTAATTTATGAATTTTTAAATCTTCCTTATCTTCTGTTCCAAATTTTTGTTCGATTATCCGTTTTCTTTTTTTATTACTGGTTTCTTGACATTCTTCCAGTTTATCGAAAAGAATTGTCTTTTAGTGGCTGGTGGCCATTATTTGGTAGGTTTTTATAATGTTTCATAATCCCGAGAAACATGAATTTGTAACAAATATATGATACTATGAGTAATAAAGCCAATTTTGAAATGTATTTAATATTTATTGAATTCGTATTTATTGTATGACAATTATTACTGTTATTGTTGTTATTGTTATTATTATTATAACCATTATTATGTGGGAGAGCGAAATAATTGATAAATTGAATGGATCAGGTTAAATAAGCCTTTACCAGCCAGTGAACGGTTTTTAGGTTTTATTTTATCAAGTCGAAAATTTGTTCTCAAGCCAAGGCTCGCTTTTCTTTGCGATAGTGTGTAACAAGCAATTTTCTCGTACGTATTCATTATTTTTTTGATGCGCGTTTTGTTCTCGCTATCAGGTAGGTCCGACGTATTACTGGCAGAAAAAAAAATTTTTTTTTCTTTAATTCAAATATATTAAACGATAAACTTTATTGTATCACATGATTATAATATAAAGTTACAAAAAATAAGTTTGTTTATTTCTGTCAGTGATTACACAGGACCTGCCTGATAAATAAAATTTATTGGATAATCGCGGATATCTTGTAAGAAAAAACCGGTATCTGGATGGGTATACAGTCTGTTCACCCAATTTGATATTTGGATAATCGTGTAATAGATGGATATAACCTCTACATGAGATAGTCGCATACTTGGCAATTACAAATACCTTATATTTATACATACCACCATAAACAACTAGATAATCACCTTGATTTCTGGGTGACATTATCATATTAATATTGTTGTTGTTGTTGCGTGCCCGTTCACTCTCTTTATTTCTTAAAGATTTCACTTTTTCTTTAAGGAGAATCATTTTTGTTGAAATCTTGGATAAAAATTTGATGTGAAACTGCAAATTCCTTTTTATACCAAAAAGACATTAAATCATTTTAAAAATAATCAGCAATTAACCCTGAAATCGACATTGAATGTTGCATCGGATTGATTCCGTTGATTTCTTACGTTAAAAAAAAATAATCATAATAAATAAATATTTTTGCTAATCAAAAGATCTTCCTGAATTTTATTATAAATAAAAAAAAAAGGGCACAAATTCCTTTTAATCGAACAACATTATTATTAACATGATTTAATTCTCAAGAAAGTATTATATTAATAATATTATTAATACATTAAAATTATCATAAAATTACATTACACGTAATAAATAATAACAACTAATTATTTAAATTGGTTATACACCTTTGATTTGGGCTCTGCCGGTTTCTGTGCCTTTAAGTTTTACAACGAAAAAAAGGCCTACTAGGCTATTGGTTTGGAGTTTTGGATCAAATTGGATTACAGCGGTTCCGGGAGGATAAAAAAACAACATACTTCTAATTATTTTAGTAAAATCAAATTTTGTAACACCGTTTTTGTCAACAATGATAAATGTATAATCACTTTGAATTGTACTTGTAAACCCAGTATTAAATTGTCCAGTTATACGTGTAGTGTCTGGTGTAATCTGTGTAAAGTGGAATTCACCAGAACATTTCCCTGTACTACCACCGTTATCAAATGTTGCAAAAGCAACATCGCCTACTTTACGTTTTTCTGAAAGAATTGGTGATGCATTGATAAAAATATTTGAGAAAATCGTAATAATTATAAGAGCAAGTGTTAAGAATTTAAAAGATTTTGACTCCATTTTTTTATATATTATAATTATAATTATAATTTATTGTTGTTGTTGTTGTTATTATTATTATTATTATTATTATTATTATTAAATGTTTGAGAAAATGATGTTTTTATAGTTTTAAAGAAAAGAGGAATTGCACCTTTATTTATATGAAATTTTTTCCCGCAAAAAAACCGTCCACTAAAAAAATGGGGTAATACAATGGCGGCTCCACCAATTTGAATTTTATTTATAATACAAAAAAAATATAAAAATTGTGTAGAAAATAGAGTCTATTTTTTAAAAATACTCATTATATAATCTTCCAAATATTAGCATTAATATTAATATACTTTGTGGGACGGAAATAGAGGTTGGAACCGGTTAATGTTAATCGGTTCCAACCTCTAGACGGAAATCTTTATAACTTTACTAAAAACGGTTCAAATAAAATTTAAACAAAGCTTTGCTTTTTAAAATCATTTTCTAACTGAAGCTAATGTATGTTTAGTTTTTGAGTAATTAGCTTTTAAAATGCAGAATAGGGTTGAATATTACCGAGGTTTTTTTTTGGATTTACCTGACAAACAACGCATCATTTCACGAATATTTCATTCCCAAATATCTATTTTAATGTTAACAAGTTGAACGAAATAGATGATTTGGCTCATGGAAAGGTTAATTGTTGGGGAAAACGGATTCACTGTTAAAATCACGTGATCTATTACAATTTATTATCCGATGGTTTTCCTTTTATTTCATTAAAATATTTGGTAACCAGTTATCAAATAATGGAATAAAAGAAAGCCTGGAACTAATTCATTATAAAAAACATAAGGTCTAACACCTGATTTATTTCTAGTTAATGTCACCAGAATTAGGATTTAACGCTGATTTGTTGCCGAAATACCCTAATTCCGAATCAAATCTTTTAATTTCTATTTTTTACTTGTATATTTTTATATCTATATTTATTGATTCCTATTTCAAGTCTTATATTATTTTTATTCATTTCTTTATTTACATTTTACTATTTTATTTGTATTACGTTTTTATTTTTATTCGTATAACGTCGAAATTAGTTAACTTTATTTAGAAATGAGCAAACTCTGTTATTGCCGAAGCCTTTGGCGTGATTTTAACCTTACTCGCCATGTTTTTTGGTGACTTAAAAAGAGACATGTGCTGTGAACCAATAAAGATTCCAAATATGCCTTGGTACTATTTCTTTTTTGCAATTAATTACTGTCTCTTTTTCATTTTAACTAAAGGTTGTAAGGTTGCAACCTATTTGAATATTTGCACTTGGCCAGTTATATTTAATAATGCCTCATGTTTTTCGCTATATAAATTGATGTGGTGGTGGTGTTATTTTACAGATAAATAATATAATATGATGATATTTATTTTCTTTCTATCAATTTTATATCTTTATAATTAATTAATATTGCCATCATTTTTCCTTGGATTTTTCTATTTTTTTTTTTATTTCTTTCACTTCTGCTCTGTTTTTGTAACTTTCCTTGTTTCTTTGTTTTAAATACCACTCTGATATTCCCTTAATCTCTTTACGGGTCACTTGTTCTTTCATTTTTTTCGATATTTTCTCTTTCTGAACTTCTATTATGCTGTATACAGTAAGTCATCACCATTGTTACAAGTTATCTGCCCCGTATTCTTTTTTTTTCTAGCCTCGTTTTCGCCACTGATGACCAGCTTAGCTCTAAAGATTCCAAAATACATTCCGAGTTGTGCTCGTTGATAATGATTTCTGATTGATAATTCATTATACCAAGGTGTAAGGGTTGTCACAGTTTAGATAACCTCTGAATTGTTGTTTTTGACAGTGGTGCATCTGGATCAAGATACGGAATTTATTAATCCAAATTTGCTTGCTGTTTGTACGAAAATATTCAGCAGTAAATCTTCCTTGGTGATTGGGGTCTTTAAAAAATTAAAAATTTGAAAAGGCAATTCATTAAACATTTTATCTTTTAGATTTGAAAGAAAATTTAATTGATAATATATTATTCTAAAATTTACTGTATTATCCCTTTTGATATTTTAATTGTTATGATTTTTTTCATCAAGTAACTTGGGAAAATTTTTTTTTTCAAAAACATGCATTGATAATAAAACATGGAAATGTCACGATGAATGTATAATAAATACATGTATACGTTAATGCTAATAGTTAGTTTAAACTTTTTTAGCCCTTCACTTGATAGTGAATTTTTATTTTTTATTATCCTTTTTTCGCAAAGTTTTCTTTCGCATATCCTTCAAATTCTTTTTTAATAAAAGGCCATTTGATGCCTTCATATTATTATTATAAAGTACCTCAATTGATGATAAAGATATTTTTTCAGGGTCATTTCTATTTTTCAGTTGCTGCACTTGATATATCGGCAATTTAACAGCTTTGGAAACAATGGTTGTAATAATAGACGATGTAGACAATCTTTGTTCTGGATATTTAGAAAGTGGGTTAACAGTTAATGTAGAAGTTGAAAATGTCAAAAATTTATACAGTGCGGATCATACTAATACTCAAAAGTTAAAATTTTTGAAATATTATGTGATCCACACATTGTATTTTTAAAAACCCATTCAATTCAGCTTTAAAAAGGGAGTCTATTAATCTAAAAATAAATTTGTCTCGAATTTTCTTTTCATAGATTTTTTAAATTTGAAAGTCTCATATCTGCCAATTTGGTTTTTTTGGACCTTTTTTTAAGCCCTATTATCATTATCATTATTATCATTATCATGTGGCTTAACTGGTCAATTGAATGATAATTAAACCTAAAAAAATTTATTTCTCCGCTAAATAAACTATTTTACTATTTAACAACCTGTCAAACCAATGGGCCCACCTCCAAACCAATGGGTTTTTGGCTACATAGTATAAAGTATGTGTAGTGTGTTACTAGTATTATAATAGTGAATAAAAATAACTGACATAAATAATAATATTAAATCAAAGCTTTAAAACGTTTTATGATGACTGAATCAACTTTAATTCAACATATGTGTACTATTTGCAACAAAAAACAATATAAAACATCTTGAGGTCTTATTCGTCATGAAAATTCAATTCATGCATCTTATAACCAACCACCTATTGATATAATTCCTTTGCTTATGCAACACATTGAACAGTTCAAAAATTTATTAGTTAATGAGATTCATAAACGATTTCCACTTCATTATACTAAATCAGGCAAACAGCTTATCAAATTTCCATGTACTGATAGTGAATTTGTAGCAATATTTGGAAAACAGTTAAATCAATTTTCACCAGCAAAATGTATCTATCAATGTATTTTCAAAGGTTATGCAGCAGAAGCTATGTTAGGAGAATTACTTGGTGATAAACAATGGGGAACACGATATTATGAAGCAAATCAAAAAAGCTTCGTTCAATTGTATCTACAAGAAAATGTAGTTTGTGAGAATAATTCAAATCAATCACTTGAATCTTATGACATTTCAAATATCAAAACTGTTACAATAGTACCACCAGAAATGACTGTAGAATGGTTTCAAGAAAATATTAAGGATGCAAAAGGACATGAAACATCAGGTGGACAATTAAGAATTAGATTTTGTTTAGACCAAGAATATTATGGATAAAAAAAAAAATTTATTATGTAATTTTTAATATGCTTATTATTATTAATATGTTTTATAATTTAATTTACAATGCTTGCTTTTATTTTAGTTTGCTATAAATAATTTAATTTGCTATAACTAGTATTGAATAAGATATTTTATTTATTATTCTTCTTCAGGATTTGCTTTATAATGAAGCCTCCTTGGTTGATTTCTCGTAATGTTCATTTTATGCTTCTGAAAATACAAAGATTGATTCTCACAAAAATGAATTTCTAGAATTGCTGAATATCGCATTTAGAGCTCCGAACGAGTCGGGTCAACAGGTCACAGATTAAGAAAATTACAAATGTAGATATATTAATGATGCCATCTGTAAACAGTTGGCCATTCTGTAATATGACAACTTTTCAAGTATGCAGTTGCCAGAAAATCTGTAATATGTAAATGTATCTGTAATTCTGTAATTCTGTAATATGTAAATGTATCTGTAATTCTGTAATTCTGTAATATATATAATAATAAATGAACTTTTGTGTAACAAAATTTTTTATAATGAACAAGAGACCAAGAAAAGAACTAAGCAATTCTATTAATCATGGCAGACAATTTACAGGTGTATGGAGGCAATTTATTCAAGGTCAAGAAAAAGGAAATGGTATATATGAAGGTGAATGTATAAGTAGTCATAAAAAATGGGCATTTGCAAAACCTGGAATCTTATGTTCTCATTTAGCAAATGCTGTATGGTAAGAAATGGCAAAATTTGTCAATCCACAACTTGAAAGTCTGGCTAAAGTTTATAGATATAATATATCAGAAGTTGCACAAACTACTAATCATTTGAAGAGAAATAAGGTAGAAATAACACAAGATGAAATTCAAGATTTATTAAATAAATCTATGGAAGAAGAAGAAGAAAGGGAAGAAGAAGAGGGCGATGATGAGAATGATGTAGTTGAGAATGAAATTAGTATCACAACAGAAGAATCAAATATTCCAGATTGTGAATTAGATGTACAAGTTGTGATTGAATTTAATTCTTGTGTTTTTGAAATGTTTAACAAAAACAATATAATAGAAGAATTAGATGGTGGATTTTTTGATGAAGAGACTGGAGGTGATGATTATGATCCCATAGAAGTAGCTCATGAATCAATGGGTTTTGAAGATTATTACAATGTATAATCATATATATTTTTTATAATTTTTTAAATTTAAAAAGCTTTATGAATAAAGTTTATGATTTCATTTGTGTAAACTGCAAAAAATTTTGATTTGATTATAATTTTCAATTAAATAACATATTTATTACAGAATTACAGAATTACAAAATTACAGAATTACAGATACATTTACATATTACAGAATTGCAGAATTACAGGTACATTTACATATTACAGGATTGCAGAATTACAGATACATTTACATATTACAGATTTTCTGACAATTGCATACTTGAAAAGTTGTCATATTACAGAATGGCCAAACTATTTACAGACGGGATCATTAGTATTGAATAATTTTTTTTATGTAATAACAAAAATTTTTTTTATTCCACATGACTTAATGTAGTGCAATTTTCTATACCAGATTTTCTCTATAACGGATCTGCGTGGATTGTACAGTCAAAGCTCTCTATAACGAACCCCCTGTCCCGAGAATTTTTGTTCGTTATAGAGAGCGTTCACTATAAAGAAAGTGTCGATCAATCATCACATTTATAGTCATGTGATCGTAATATAATTATGAAAATTGCACATTTATCTTTTTCTTTTAAAATCTCAGTTACTGTAGATTTTCCAACATTATATATATCTGCAAGTTCAACGTTAGAAATATTCGGATCCCTTTGTTTCAACAAACATAACTCTTTCTTTTGTAAAGCTGTCAAAGTAGTTCTTCTTTTAGTTGACATTTGGTTGAATTTTAAAATATCTTTTTTTTTAAAAAAAAAATGCACACGGATATTTTATATATTTAACAAAAATTGGTATTTATTTTCTTTATTTTCATTAATGATTTAACAAAAGAGACGTAGTGTGTAAGCAATCAGTCAATTGTATTCTTATCGCTTGTATAATGTTAATATTAATTTTGTTTTCGTTATAGTTAAAGAAAGAAGTCGGTATAATATACTTTGTATCAAATAACAATAATAAATTTTGATGGGAAAAAAGTTTTTTTTGTCAATAATGATGTTACATTAAAGTTTGAATGTAAATTTGTCATATGATTTCTCAAAAACAGCTCGTTATATAGAATAGAGAATTTAATTATAAAGCTCGTTATACAAAGTAAAATTAACAAACAAAAAATCGGGACCAACACCTTAGTTCATTATAGAGAGCAGTTCGGTTTTTGGAGGTTCGTTATAGAGAGCTTTGACTGTACACATTTGTCGATCAAATAACAATTTTATTATTTCTTAAAATGTCTTCCGGTAATAATGGCAAAAAATGCATTGGATGCGGTTTCTGGGCAAGTGCTTATCATAAGAATGGTGTGGTTATCGCCACTTGTCGTCACTCCAGTTAAAAATTTTAAGAATAGTGAGACCATTCTTATGGATAGTTTGAAGGTCGCAATGTCATTCTATTAAGACATACGAAGCTAGTGATGAAGTTATAGTTATAATAGAGTTAAAAGGCAAAGAAATAATAGTTATTCCCCATGAAGTGGGAGGTAACAGCAAGATTCGGAGAATTTTGCTAGCTATTTATCAACCGGACGTGGGGGATAAGAGAGTTATCTCCCGGGTGATAACTGAATTACATTTTACAACCAATATGAAGAAGAAGAAGTTGTATTGGCAGTTAATAGATTGATAACTTTTTTCCAATGAAATATTATTGAAAATTCTAAGTTATTATTTTGAAATTTGATTTTAATTTCTTAGTGGATTTTTTATAATTTGGAAAATTTATAATATTTAGGATAAAAACAAATAATTATTATATATCAAAGTAAAACAAAAAAATAAATGTTGAATTAAATTTTTAATATTAATATTAATTCGAATTAAACTTTTAATTCGAATAAATTTTTTAAAGGTCAACTGTATTACGAATAATTCGAATAAGAATTTGTATTACGAATAGAAACCCTAGAATACAAACACTATAATAAACTCCCCTTTTAAAGCTGAATTGAATGGTGGTGGGTTTTTTAAAAATCCGATGTGTGTAATATTTTAAAAATTTTAAAATTGAACGAAAATCTGCTCAATTGACATACATTACACTGCAAAAAAAAATTTTTTTTTTCATAACTTTTTTTTTATTTGGTACATAAAGTAAATCTTAAAGATTTGTTTTTTCTAACTTTTATATTGGGCATCGCCAGATTCCAAGGATTTTACATATAAAATTGAAATATTAAAAAGCATAGAGAAATTTATTTTTTTGTTTTTGTTTTGTACCAAACATATATATACAGTCTACTCTCTCTATAACGACCCTCTCTATAACGACCACTAAGTAAAATTTCTCTATAACGAACTTCCCTTTTGTCCCCGTTTCAATTTTTTTATAATTAATTTCTCTCTCTATAACGACCATCTTAATAAACTCTCTCTATAACGACCAAAAGCAGAGAAATTACATATAGGGACAGAGGGTTCGTTATAGAGAGAGTGAACTGTATATAATATGGGTTTTTATTATGAAAAACCTTTTAAACAATAAATTTATGCCTAAAGCTTAGTTTTTTTATATTTAATATAAATATGTCGGTCATTATCTTTTATTCTTTTTATTATTATCAAAAACCATTTTTTTATTAAAGCTCTTATGATTTGTTATAAATAATATCCATAATATATACTAGAATAAATATAAACTTTTAGGAATAAAAATTACTATTACTACGTTTTTATGTGTGTGTTGATATGCATTATGGTTTTAATTATACGGAGGCGTGAGAAAAAATTTCAGTTCACGTGAATCCGTTATAGGCGGTGTTGATTTATATGTAAGTCATATGAAGTGATTTTTAGATACAATCTGCTATACGTAAAAAGTTTAATTAATATTAATATTAATAATATACGTTATAGAAAGAGATTTCAACTAGTAAAAAATCGGGACCAAACTTTTAATCCGTTATTAGTCATTCAATATAAACGTTACACGAACAAATTATAATCTCCGTTTTTCATATAGCAAGCGATTTTCAACCATAATAAATTTTTTAGAGCCAGATTGGGACTTTAACAACAGTTAAAAAGAAAAGTCTAGCTTAAATATTGGTTATTATACACTAGGTCAGAAGCGTTTCTTTTCTTCACACTTATTTTCTTCTAACTAGGACTAAATAAATTGAATTAAAATTTTTAAGGGTAGGCTCCATGCAATAAAGTTACACATATGTTAATTAGTACCAATCGCGGGATTTTAATTTTAAGAATTTAAAAAACTTGTGTGACTAGTACAAGTCTTTTAACCAGAAACAAAATTTGCGAAAAAAACTCATTAATTAATTAAATATGTTATTTATATAATGAAACCATTTTTTGTACTTTTTATACTCTCTTAAAAAAGTTTTAAGTAAAAAAAATTTTTTGATTGCTCATCTATTTTGCATTCTACTCATTCTGCCACAACTATTTATCTACAGAATTTTATTGCAAAAAAAATTTTTCAAGTATTTGCGAACAAAAACTTTTATGACTTTTTTTTAAATAAAATCAATAGATTTTTTTATCCCTTGTTCCTTAAACCTTGTTTCTATAAATGGAAATTGTTTAGTGGACAAAAATAGGGATAATAAGGATCTACACCCGCGTTATATATGTTACACACTTTTAACCAGAAACAAAATTTGCGAAAAAAACTCATTAATTAATTAAATATGTTATTTATATAATGAAACCATTTTTTGTACTTTTTATACTCTCTTAAAAAAGTTTTAAGTAAAAAAAATTTTTTGATTGCTCATCTATTTTGCATTCTACTCATTCTGCCACAACTATTTATCTACAGAATTTTATTGCAAAAAAAATTTTTCAAGTATTTGCGAACAAAAACTTTTATGACTTTTTTTTAAATAAAATCAATAGATTTTTTTATCCCTTGTTCCTTAAACCTTGTTTCTATAAATGGAAATTGTTTAGTGGACAAAAATAGGGATAATAAGGATCTACACCCGCGTTATATATGTTACACATGGAGCCTACCCTTAATTGCGATTTCAATAATTAATATTCCGAATTTGTAAAACTGCTTTAAAATGTCTATATGGTAAAAAGAGGCTTTTTTGTGTGATTTGATCTGTATAAGCTCCTTGACTCATTCAATTTCAATTTCACATACAACGGTTCATACATTACATGTTTTCGAATTAAATTTAAATTTACATATTAATAAAAAAAATTCAACTCATTTACTTATAAAATGAATTTACTCACGAATTTTTTTTTTTTTTGATTTAGAAAATTTTTAAAAAATGTTTTCATTAAAAGAAATCATTTCAGCATCTGCAACAATATTATTTATAACAATAATTTTTTCATCATTAAAATATTATTACAATTATTTTACTCGTCCAAATCCTTATAAAGGGCCTTTTCCTTTACCATTATTAGGAAATTTACATCAACTCTTTTATCATCGTTTTAACAATCCATTATGGTTTCACTCATTACATTTAAAATATGGTGATGTGGTTGAAATTTACAGTGGATCTAAAAGACAATTGATCACTAACAATCTACAAATCATTGAACATATCATGAAGCCAGTGAGAAATAATAATTACATGTTACGTTTTCCACCTAATGAAGGACTAGATGCAATGGGAAAAAGCACCAAGGGAATTGTTCTGAATAGAGACATTAACAAATGGGCCGATAATAGAAAAATGCTCACTAAAGCTATAATGGCCCCAAATGTATTAAAGTTTTCAGCTAATATTGTAAATTGTGTTTTTAAAGACTTAGAAATTTATTGGGATTCTTTAATTGATGAAATGGGAGAATCTATTATAAATCAAGAAATTCATCAAAAAAAAGTATTGGAAATTGATATCGTGCCTTGGATTAAAAGAACTTTCACTGAAAATATAATGTTATTAACAACAAACAGACCATCTAATATATTATTGAATTATTATAAAACCAGTAAAAAAGATTCCAACATAATTAAAACTGCTGAGGATGAATATTTAGATGGTTCAAAAGATGCACTAGTTTGTATGAGATATTATGCAATGGTTCCTTCATATATACGTAATTTGCCATTGATAAAGATTTATTCAGATTATTTATTAAACAAATATTCATCAAGAAAAGAATATATTAACAATTTAATCAATGAACGTAGGGATAAAATTGAAAATATTAGTGATAAAGAAAACCTGACACCTGATATGTTGAATATGTTATTAACTATTAATACTCCAAAAGATATTACTCAAGGCATTGCAAATGATTTTAATGATAAACCAATGACTGATGATGAAATTAATGATGTTCTTAGTGAAACATTTGGTGGGGGAATTCAAACTGTATGTATATTTATATTTATTTATATATATATTAAATGTAATTAATTAAATTAATAACCAAAATTTCCATTGAAAAAAAAGTCATCTACAGCTTTATCATGTCTTATATATTATGCAACTAGTTATCCTGAAGTTGAAGAAAACATTCTTAAAGAAATTAAAAAAGTATTTGGAGATAAATCTAATTTAGATTATGAAGATTTAAAAAAATTTGAATACATTGAAGCTGTAATAAAAGAAGGTATTAATTCATAATTGTATTTTTATTATTATTTATAAATTTTATTTTTATAATTTGTTTCACATGATGAATTTATCTATATTTTAGTTTTACGTATGAACCCTCTTGCAACAGCAATTAATCGTGAGTCAGCAAATTTTGATCAAATAGGTGATTACAAAATCCCAGGTTCAACTCTAATATCAATAAATGTTCAAAGTTTACACATGAATCCAAATTATTGGAATGAGCCAACCAAATTTAATCCTTCAAGATTCTTAAAAAATAAAAATCATGACAATAATAATGGAATTGATGAAGATTCCTTTATTAAAAATACATTTTTACATTTTGGTGGTGGATTACGTATATGCCCAGGAAGAAATCTGGCAATGAATCAAGTTAAATTAATGGTTGCTTTATTATACAAAAAATATAAATTTGAATTGGTAAGTGATAAACCTTTGTTTATGCAAATTCTTAGTGATAGTCAATGCATTGAATTGAAGGTTAAATTAACTCACAGAAATTAAATTTCAAAGTCAATAACATTTATATTAGCAAACATTTATATTGAATATTAGATATATATATATTATTTTATCCCCCATCCCACTCAATTATTTAAAAAAAAGTTTGTAATGAAGTGAATTAAAAAAAGTTTTAAATAATAAATGTGTGTGTGTGATGCTGACAATTATAATGCTTAACTTATATTGGCATGCTGTAACAAAACCAGCCAACACAAGGATAAACATATAGGATGAACCTTGAGACTGTTGATCCCTAGTACTAGGTTCTCTAACTACTAATTAAGTACAAAATTCTGGGCCTCAACCACCAAACCATCCTGTTAAAATATTGAACTTCATCATTTGAGATTGTTGATTGATTATTTCATCAAATTTTTGATTTATGTCATAGAGTTGGTTTTTGTGAGTTAAAAAAAAATCAAGAGCCCAATCAACAGCCTTCACAAAAAAAATTCACCATTAAATTGTTAATGAAAATATGAATATTTATTTATTATTTACTTTTTTAATAGAATAAAATTTGCATTTAACAATGATTATTGAAAGATTTGTAGGTTCTTTACCTGAACTCATGGTGCTCAAACATAATGCAGGACTTGAATGTGTAACATTTATAATTTGTTTTAAACAATGTTTTTCTTTACATGGTGATAATCCTGTGTATCAATCAGTTAAGTAATAAGTGGGAAGAAACAAAAGCATTCATTTATATTGGTAGTAAAATTGTAGTGTTAAACAATTTCGATCTTTGTGACATGAATGTTCACTCTGTCTGGTTTTGTTGTGGCATGCCCCCACATGATATTGATCAGTGTATTTTTAAATGGATCACCCTTGGCTATCCTTAACACAACTTTATCTTCATCTATCAATAAATTGTTATTTGATTTTTTATATTCCCATATACCTATAGTAGCATCTACCATAATAATTATAGGAAAGATCTTACTATAGTTTTAGTTGTTAAACTGCTATCATCATTATTAGCATTAGCATTAGCATTCTCAGAAGCAATATCACTTGGTGTACTATTAGGATTTGGATTTGGATCTTGTGTAGTAGTTTAACTAAACATTTTGAGATGATTCTGATTGATTCAATGTGGCAGTTAAAGTTATAATTATTAGTGGTTTGTTGGATAATGACAATGATATACATGAGATGGTAATTAGCTAATTACCGTAAATATGTAATTCATAATTAACGTAATTAATTACCACTTTTACTCTTTAAATACGTAATTATGTAATTAATTATGGGTGACGAATTAATTACTATTGTGAAAATTTTCTATGCAAACCATTGTTAACACTACGTGGGTTGTACAAAAAAGTTTTGAGAAAATGCATGTAACTTTATAAATTTGCAATTTATTTGAAAATTTTTTTAAATCAAAGACAGAGTTCCCATCTTTCAAATAAAAAAGGCAAATATTTTTTTGGTTGCTAATTATTGAGATATTAAATTTTAAAGATTAACAACAAAAAACAACTGGAAATTTTTTGTCATAAGGTACATAACTTGATGATTTTAAGTGTGATAAATTTGAAATTCTTTTATATAAGTAACATTCTTCTCATCTTTCAAATAAAAAAAGTTTACTTTCTTTTACCAGTTAGTTATTGAGATATTGAATTTTAAAAATTATCAACATGTGGGACCGTTTTTTACAAATTTTAATTCATTATGTAAACTAATTAAATCATCAACTTTTGCAATGTTTTCAAGGGTGGAAGTTTCTTGAAGTTGTATTTTCTCAAAACTTTTTTACAACACACGTATGTCGTATATATGGGACCATGTAGATCAAAACTAATTAACATCAACAATTATAAAAATAAAAATTGCATCTTCTCATTCAAAAAAAAGATACAACTATAAAATTAAGAGATATTATAACAAATGTAATGGTCCACATGGCGACAGAGAGTTTTTTAAATTTTATTAGTAAAATCATCCAAAATGTTAAAAAATACTGTTAAACTTTGAAACGTATAGGCTCAATAACCAAACAATCTAGAGTAAAAAAATTTCCATAGTTTTTTTCTGTGATTCAAAGAATAGCCTGACAGAGAGTTTTTTTTTAAAATTATTAGTAAAAAAAAGTTTATCAAAGGATTAAAGGTGTACGATTTTATTAACAAAAAATTTTCGGTAATCATTTCCTTTTAAAGAAAACACAAGTATCATAATAATAAGAATCGTAAGAAAAAGTCTTCATGTTGGAAGGCTTTGGACAAAACTTTCCCTTATCTTCCTCTCAGACCAGACTTGGCTGTTACCATATGGGCATTAATCACTGATAGCTGGTGCTTGCTTTGTGTTATCACCCTCTCTCACTAGAATAAAGTTGATTTAAATAACAAGTTCAGTTGGTCAAACAAAAATTAAAGAAAAGTAGAAAATTTATGGAAATGATTAATTTATAACATACCAAAATCCAAACCATTTTATGACTTTTTCTCATTGGCCATATTGCTGACAAAGATGTATATAATCATGTGATAATTTTAATCTACAGGACAGGGAACTGATTGGGCAAAAATTATAAATTGGTTAGTATCAGAGAAACAGAGAATTTATGAAAGTGATTATACAAAACAGACACTATTTTACAACTTTCCTCTTAACATCAGACTCCAAATGCAATTTCAGGGCCACAAACCCTGCTCTGAATTGTAACCTCCTGGTGCTTGAAACAAGCTGCAGATTCTCGTTGCTTTGATGGATCTGGATGTTTATGCGCACCTAATATTACAATTCATCTGCAGAGTTGCAACTTGGACACAGAGCCACCCTTACCCTAGAGTAGGATCGTTGCAAGCAACTTTTCGGCCAGCATGCCAGCGGCCTTATCTGGTCTGGGAAGATTAGTGAAAAGTGTCATTGACGATTGATGCAGTCTCGGTGAACTCCAGGGCCATGCTGCCCCCTGGAATTCAGTTGCATCATTGTATCATCGGGGCGCATGTCAGATTAGCCTTGTACACAAGGAAGATGAGAGAATGGCTGTAAGTGTTCAAGGTAGCGTGCGTGTTTCAACACTTGCCAATTTCCAATAATCAAACTTCGCATATCAAAATGTTTCATATTCAATGGTGTATTGCCTTGACATCTTGTAGTTAAATTATATATTAATATTAATATTGACTACGAAAAGCAAATATTAATATTATCAATGAAAATCTTGTAATTACCTAGCAAGATCTGTTCCGCGTTTTGATTCCAATTAAAATATTTATAAGCTAAGATAAAAGACACCACATTATATCAATGCAAATAAAAAATAGTACCTCTGGTTAGTTATTAACACGTTTCTTTAGGAGACCCAAACCAAACCAAACAACAACACTCACGTTTTGTCACCTTGGACTCTGTCAAAAATAAATTGTTTTTGTTTTCCAAAAAAAAAAAATCAATCAATTCGCGTCTGTCCTACCAAAAAAAAAACCAATAGGATAAATAATTAATGTGTGCGCGTCGATCAAATCACAAACTTCTTTTTATTTAATTTATTAAAATGTCAAATAAAAGCAATAACAATAAAAGAAGCAAACGAAGAGGAATTGCCGAAGATCGAGGGTAAGCATTTTAAGAATAAGGATGTTGGTGGTTATCGCCCGCCACTCGTCGTTACTCTAGTTCTTTGTAAAATAATAATGAAAGAAAATTTAATCAAAGAAACCGAGCAAACGAGCAAGAAAATAATTGGAAAGATGTCACTGGGTAAGTGTTTTAAGAATGGTGGTTGTCGTCACTCTAGTTATTTATTTAAATGGTGAAAGCAGTTGTGATTGTTGCAACTCATTCTAGTTGTATATAGTTCACTTACTAATTTACTTTTTTTTAAAAAAAATGTCTTAGATACAAAAAAAAAACAAGCTCATGGAGGAGAATGAGCAAGTGTTCTTTTTTTAAAGGCGATGGTAATGGTTTGTGTGCATTACTGCTGCTGTTACTGCCACCTTAGTTTGTTCTAAATTAGTGTTTTTTGTATGCATATATTCTTGTATATACTTTTGATTATTGTGTATTTGTATAATAATTTTTCAAAATGTTTTTTAATAGACTTTCATCATCATTAGAAGACATTGATGAGTCTGATCATTATGATGTAAAAATCAAAGTTGGAAATGATGATGATACGATGATCTTTAAAGCTCATTCTCACATTTTAAAAGCAAGATCTTCATATTTTAAAGTTGCACTATCAGATAATTGGGTAAAGAGATCTGATGATGGAATTATCTCATTTGAAAAAGAAAATATCTCTCCAAAAGTATTTGAAGTTATTTTAATGTAAGAATAAAATTTATTTTTCAATTATAAATTATAAATTATTGATTTTTTTCTTTTAAAAGATATATCTACAATGGAACTATCAATCTTGATCTTGATCCAGATGAAATCCTTGATCTTCTTGAGGCATGTGATGAATTATCCATTGATAATGAGTTAATTGAAGATTTACAAAATTATTTGTTAATAGAAGAAGAAGAATGGGTCCAACAAAATTTGATTTACATTCAAAACTTATCATCAATGCACAATTCATTTAACCTACTTCAAGATTATTGCAGTGAATTGACTATCAACAACCCTGAATTATTTCTAAAATCTGATGATCTCATATTCATTGAAAAATCAACACTTTTAACTATATTGAAAAGTGATTATCTAGAACTAGATGAAATAAAAATCTGGGATTGTATTTTTCAATGGGGAATTGGTCAAAGTATAAAGACATCAGAAGAAAATATTTCAGAATGGGATGAAGAAGGTTTTGAGGAAATGAAAAATAATTTAAGAGATATCATTCCATTAATAAGATTTGATCAAATTAACTTGGATGATTTTTATGAAAAAATTACCATAAAGTCTGGAAAGATAGCACCCCCTACTTTAAAACAATTGAGCATCAATATAAAAAAAATGTTACACATATGTAAAAAGGGGATGCTATCTTTCCAGACTTTACAGTAGATCATATGAAAAAGCATTTGATAAAGATGTTTTTAAAGAGATTTTCCATTATTATTTCAGTGTTGAACAGAAACCCAAGTTATTACTCCTAAAAGGACCAAGAATAGGAGGAGGGAAATTACTATCAAGTTTAGATGTGAGAGCTTTGATTGTTAGTTGGATCAGTGGACATGAAACTTTACAAAATGATGAAAATCTACCTTATTATTTTAAATTAATCCTTAAGGGATCTCAAGATGGATTTTCAAGAGCAGTTTTTGAAGAGAAATGCTACAATATTGAGCAAACAGTGGTTATAATGAGATTAAAAGAAACAAAAGAGTTGGTTGGTGGTTATAATCCAGTTGCTGGAATATAAAAGGAAAGTCTCTTGATAAAGGTTATTGGATTAAAACTGACAAAAGCTTTATTTTCAAGATTGATGAAAAACATATTAACTACTCAAGATTAAGCAGAGTCAAAAATCCTGATAAGGAAATATATCATTATGGTAAATACAGTAAATTTATTAAAACAGGTGACATAATATTTTGTGAAATAGTTATGGGTTTTAATAATTTAAACAATTTAAACATGAGAAATAGTGTTAATAATGAACCTTATTGTTGCTATAATGGTCCTGAAAATTTTGAAAACAATTTGCAACTCAGAAACAAGGAAAAACTTCACTTATTAGAAGAATATGAAATATATAAATTAGTGAAGAAAAATCAATAATTACATATATGCATAACAATACAATAAAAAAAATTAATTGTATGAACATTTTTATTGTGAATATTTAATTGAGTCGATTTATTATATAAAACCATAGTAAAGAATGTTAACATTGATAGTACTATAATTCTTGGGTTCCATTGTAGATCCGATGTAAATGAGTTTCATATTAATATTACTATTTTTATATAGGGTAATTCTATATATCACCTGCAAATGGGACATTATAAAATTGTTAATCACATTACATTTGTGATGACTAAATTTTGTAATACCAATGTTCACTTTGTCTGGTTTTGTTGCAGCATGCCCTATATGATGTTAATTAGTTTTGATCTACATAGTCCATCGTACACCCCAATGTGGTATGGTAATTGCCTAATTCCGCAAGTACGTAGTAATTATCGTAATTAATTACCATTTTCCACGTAATTACAATTAATTACCGTATTACGGGTAACGAAACTAATAACGAATTAATTATTGGAAATATCATAATACAAGTCACTCCTGTTATAACAACACTCTCCGTACAAGCAAAAAATGTCAGTATGACGAGAATGTCATTATAACGGGAGTTCATATAGAAGTCATGAGAATCATTATCATGTGATTTTGTAATTTATTTTTATTATATATTTTTATTTATTTCATTCATGTTTTATACATTGGATTAATCATTCTACAGGTCACTCCCGTTATAAGGATAGCTCGTTATAGTGACAATCTCGTTATAGTGACATTTTTTCAAAACCACATTTTTATAAATATAAATTTACTCCCGTTATAATGACATTCATTATGTATCCCGTTATAAGACTATAAGGACATAATTGGACAAAAATTTTTTTAATAATTATAAAATTTATCCCGTTATAGTGACATCCGTTATAAGGACATGTCAGTACAACGAGAGAACCAATCAAATTACTCAAATCACTATGACAAAATTAGATCACTAATTATTTACGTTTTTAATGTTTTAATATTACTAATACTAAACACATTAAACATAAATTACTTACATCAAGTTTATTATTATTAACACTAAAATTAACAATAATCAAATTCGCAAATTGTTTTGGTGGTGACAAAGTATCTATTATTTTCAAGAATGTGAATTGTAACAAAGTATCTTTACGTTTTTGATTGATCTCTTATTGTTTTTTGATGATGATGAAATATTTATAGTGATGAAATATTTTGCATTTTTGACAATAAAGAAATTTATTCACAATTGTTTTTTTTTTATGACGTTTTCAAACAAGACTATAAAAGAATTATGAATTATACTTACACTGAAAATTTTTGAAAATTTTTAAAAACGTTTTTTCTAAACCTTTTAAAACTTTTCCTAAATTGTTGATTTTAAAATAAATTTAATCATTTTTCAAGTCATGTGGTTTTATATGAACCCCCGTTATAAGAACATCTCGTTATACGGACATTTTTTGCTTGTCCCATGAGTGTCCTTATAACGGGAGTGACCTGTATCAGGAAATTTAAAACTTACGCCGGGTCAAATTGGCCAGCATTCTACGGAAGTGTTATCAAAATTTTCCATGATGCTGGTCAATTTTGATCCCGGCGTAAGTTTTAATTTCCTTATTAGAATGGTTCTCCCATTATACTGAATGTCGTTATAACAGAATAAATTCTATAATTCTAAAAAAAAAGTTGACAAATTATGTCATTATACTAGTATAACGAGATAAATAATAGCGCCATTTAATGTCGTCATTCGTAATTAATTTCGTCACCCATTACGTATTACGTTTTTGACAAAACAATTGCCATCTCATGTATAGTTGTAATTTTAGCAACTTTAATTGATTTTATTTATGATAATATATGCAAACATACATATGTATGTGCATATGTATATAAAAAAAAAAACAATAACCAAAAACCCTCAATTCGTTGAAAAAAAAAAATCCAATAAAAAATATGAATTTGCTAACAATATTTTAGTAGAAGTGAATATAGTTGTTCAAATCCATAATTAAAAATAAATAATCTACCTAATATCTTACACTTATTTTTTATTTTTGATTTAGATCTAGTCTTTATAGTAGATTTAACGACACCTTCTTTCTTTTTTTTTAAATTATTTACCATATATAAATTTTATTAATAAAATAAATAATTTGTAAAACAAATTTCAAAATTAAAAAGTTAAAATTTTATTATTGTGTTTTTGTTCAGCATTATTATTATTAATATTTTCTTCATCAACATTATCATTAGCAGGATGTTTTTGCTATTTGTAATCATGACAAGATTATAGCTACCTTTTTTGTAAAAAATTAGTGATATATACAACAATCTTCAAACACAAATATTTATAATAATAAATATTATTTTATTTTCTTACTATTGATAATATGGAATTTCAGCATTATTTTTCATAGAATAGTAGAGAAAGTGGTATATACACTTCCTAATGGATTACCTTTTATCATTTAAATGTTCTCAAGCTCTTTTGATATCAAACTTGAATTATATCAAGCAAGTCAGAATGTAAAAAAAATTAAAAAAGAAGCTAGAAATACACATTGTGAATAAGTTAGATTATGATAAAATATATCAACAAATAATCTGGAAAATTGGAAATGCTGTTAATAAATCATTTAAAGACAATAATTTAAGTTTAACAATATTTATTATGTCCACAGAAAATTAATTGAAATTAACACTAACATTCACTTGCAAGAATTGTGGAAATTTGTATATAAACTCAAAAGAATGGAGAGTTAAAGTCTGGAGCCTTTATTTAATAATAATAAAAATAGTACTAGGAGTCTTTGTAATATTAATATTGAATTACGTTATTATCATTATGATGATCGACATTATTTTTTTTTTGAGCCATTGTTTACTATTAAATATACCACGTGATTCTCCTACCCTTATGTTAGTTACAAATTAAAATTTTCAAAAAGTTTCATTTGGATAACAAATAGATCAGCACTAGCGAATTAAATAAAGAGCACGTGAGAGTATGAGTGAAAGAAAAAAAGAACAATAACAATAGTATTATTATTACTTAAAATGATTAAAATGAGAATTTCAACCGGATTTTTAAGAATTCAGAAAAACCGGATTTTTAAAGTACAACTTCCCTGGTTTTTATTTTTGATATATACAATTAACAAAGGCAATAGTTACATAGAATAGCCAATCTCGACGATCCATTCTCATCGAAATATAGTTTTTTCCCAAGATAGACAATTTCTGTATCTATATATATAGTTATATTACTCATGACCACGTGATAAGATAAATTTACTCGCGAATATATATATTTTTTTTTGATGTTAGAAAATTTTAAAAAATGTTTTCATTAAAAGAAATTGTTTCAGCATTTGCAACAATATTATTTATAACAATAATTTTTTCATCATTAAAATATTATTACAATTATTTTACCCGTCCAAATCCTTATAAAGGGCCTTTTCCTTTACCATTATTAGGAAATTTACATCAAATCTTTTATCATCGTTTTAATCTTCCATTATGGTTTCACTCATTACATTTAAAATATGGTGATGTGTTTGAAATTTACAATGGATCTGATAGACAATTGATCACTAACAATCTACAAATCATTGAACATGTCATGAAGCCAGTGAGAAATAGTAATTACATGTCACGTTTTCCACCTAATGAAGGAATAGATGAATTAGGAAAAAGCACCAAGGGAATTGTTCTGAATAGAGACATAAACAAATGGGCTGATAATAGAAAAATATTCATTAGAGCTATAATGGCTCCAAATGCATTAAAATTTTCAGCTAATCTTGTAAATTGTGTTTTTAAAGACTTAGAAATTTATTGGGATTCTTTAATTGATGAAATGGGAGAATCTATTATGAATCAAGAAATTCATCAAAAAAAAGTATTGGAAATTGATCTTGTGCCTTGGATTAAAAGAATTTTTGCTGAAAATATAATGTTATTAGCAACAAACAGACCATCTAATACATTATTGAATTATTATAAAACCAGTAAAAAAGATTTCAATATAATTAAAACTGCTGAGGATGAATATATTGATAATGTAAAACCTGGAGCAGATTGTATGAGATATTATGCAACAATTCCTTCATATATACGTAATTTGCCATTGATAAAGATTTATTCAAATTATTTATTAAACAAATTTTTATCAAGAGAAAAATATATTTACAATTTAGTCAATGAACGTAGGGACAAAATTGAAAATATTAGTGATAAAGAAAACCTGACACCTGATATGTTGAATATGTTATTAACTATTAATACTCCAAAAGATATTACTCAAGGAATTGCAAATGATTTCAATGATGAACCAATGACTGATGATGAAATTAATAATGTCCTTAATGAAACATTTGGCGGAGGAATTGTTACTGTATGTATATTTGTATTTATTTATATATTAAATGATGATAAATTAATTAATTAAACTAATAATCAAAATTTTCCTTGAAAAAAGTCATCTGCAGTTTTATCATGTCTTATATATTATGTATCTAGTTACCCTGAAGTTGAACAAATTATTCTTAAAGAAATTAAAAAAGTATTTGGAGATAAATCTAATTTAGATTATGAAGATTTAAAAAAATTTGAATACATTGAAGCTGTAATAAAAGAAGGTATTAATTTATAATTGTGTTTTTATTATTGTTATTTATAAATTTTATTTTTAATTTATTTCACATGATAAATTTATCTATATTGTTAGTTTTACGTATTAACCCTCTTGGAACAATAATTGATCGTGAGTCAGCAAATTTTGATCAAATAGGTGATTACAAAATTCCAGGTTCAACTCGATTAACAATAAATGTTCAAAGTTTACACATGAATCCAAATTATTGGAATGAGCCAACTAAATTTGATCCTTCAAGATTCTTAAATAAAAATCATGACAATAATAGTGGAATAGATGATTCCTTTATTAAAAATACATTTTTACATTTTGGTGGTGGATTACGTATATGCCCAGGAAGACATCTGGCAATGAATCAAATTAAATTATTGGTTGCTTTATTATACAAAAAATATAAATTTGAAATGGTAAGTGATAAACCTATGCGCCTGCAACCTTTTGATGGTACTAGATGTGTTGAATTGAAGGTTAAATTAACTCACAGAAATTAAATTTCAAAGTCAATAACATTTATATTAGCAAACATTTATATT
>CAUDNR010004244.1:37120-49362 GCA_958430865.1 Entrophospora sp. SA101 | reverse complement strand
AAAATTTTTATTTTTTTTCATGTTTCTTTATTCAATTATTTCCAATGATCTGCAAGTGTCCTTATATTTATGACCAGTGAGTGTATGAAGATATGGCTAAGAATTCACAATTATTTGATTTTAGTAATTATCCTAAGACTCATCCTCTATACAATGTGGAAAATAAAGCAGCCATAGGTAAATTCAAAGATGAATGTTGTGGAACTTCAATGTGAGAATTTATAGGTCTAAGAGCCAAGATGTACGCATTTGAGATCGAGAATAGACAAATTACTAAAAAGGCTAAGGGTATACCGAAAAATGTAGTAAAAGAGGAATTATCTATAGATATGTACTGAGATTGTCTATTTGATAATAAGGTGTACACTACAGATAACATATACAGACTTAGAGTAGAAAATCATAATATATATCTAACAAAATCTACAAAAAAAGTTCTATGTCCACTTGATACAAAGAAATGGATCTTAGATGACAGAATTAATAGCTATGCTTATGGCCATTACAAGATCCAGGATCCAAATGACAATGTAGAAGAAATCAAGTATAGTGATGAGGAATTATGCAATTTCTTGGAGTTAATACTAACTTAATCATATGTTTGGTGGTAATTCAGTATCAGGAAGAACAACAAAGAGTTCTTCTCAAACAAAAGATCGTTTAGGAACCCAGATATCAGAATCTAGGTCTCCTTTTTTTTAGGTAATATAAAACCGGTTTTCATCTTCAACAATTATTTGATTGATTTTAAAAATGGATAAAGTCCAGTTAGGGTCAGTTTGACGTCTCTTATTTCCTTCAAGGTTCTCAGGAAGTAAAAGATACCGAACTTTTGAAGTAATAGGGAGCCCATACCAATTGGTCTATTAGCTGGTAAAGATTCATTTGCCTTAGGCGTTTTTCTTAGCTTGATAGCATCAGCAGGTTTCATACCAAGTAGACGCATTTTTTCATTATTCATAGCAATAAGGATATCAGTGTTATCTGTAACCCAAGCCTTTGAAACGCCTCCACTAGCAAGTACTGACCTCAAAATGATCTTTCAGCCAAAGTTCCATTAAATCTTTCAACTTTACCTTGTGTTCTTTTAGAATAGACAACTTGAATTTTAACATTATGTTTTATCATAAGTCTCTTGCATTCACCCATAAATTCACCTCCTCTATCTACCTGAAGAGTACTAGGCCATACAAGAGGAATATTTGAATTCGAGTATACTTTCTTAAATGCCTTAGCTACATGTTTTGCTGTTTTTTCAATCAACTATTGATAGCACATATTTATAGACCTTCCCTTTAATCTTATCCCAAGGCATGTAAAGGACATCAGTAAAGTGAAGCACATTAGGACGTCCCACATTATTATATGAAGGTCTAGGAATATACCCAGGTCTTGGTGCGTAAATTCGATATAATGCTTGTTTAGATAGCCATTCACATACATCTATATAAAAGAAGTTAAATCCATGTTTTTTAGTTATGTTATATAAATTTTTACATGATCTATAATATCCTTCAGGCTTATAATAAATCATCCTGAGGACTATTCTTAATTCTTCTTTTGGATCAATTACGATTTGTGGTTGTAAATCCATAGTAAATATCATGGAAGAAATTATCAGAACAAATCAAGAATTATGCAAACAGTTAGCAGAAGATGATGAGATTATATCTGAATATAAGGCTAGAATTAAATCCCTAGAACGAGATCTTGAGTACTGTAATTGAGAAATCAATCTTTTAGGAAATTTGCTAGTTTTAAGGGGGATGAAATAGATACCTTGAAAAAGAGAAAAAAGAGCTATCAATACAACTCAAGAAAACTTTGAAAGATGTTAAGTATAAGGAAGAAGGTTTACATCCAGGGATAATCAATTAATAGCACTTGAAGATAAGATTTTGACTCTTAAAGCAAGAATAAAAGAGATTACATTGCACCAAAGAAAAATGGCATTAAATACTCCTCAACCACCTGCTCCAAATGAGTTAATTGATCTATATGACAAAGTTCTTGATAACAATGGGCATATAGATGATTATGTCAGAAACCCTCAAACATCAGCTTGGAATCAAAGAGATATTCTAAATAAGATTATAATTGTTAATGATTCTGTACATAGAATAAAAGAAATAACTGATTGGGAAAACACTCAGTCACAAGTCCATTATCAGCAACTTGGTAGTCTATCTAATCATGCAAATAATTTACATGGTCAAATAAATACCATTACAAATAATTTTAATCAACTACATCAGGTATGTAATTTTCAAGCTGGGCAACTGCAAACTTTACATGCTAAGCACGCAAAGTGGAAAGGATGATTTCAAACTTCTCAGGCTTAACATATTTCCAGTCTTTCTTAATAATCAGTTAACTGTTAGATTGAGTGATGGCAATACTCAAATATTGGGTGCATAAAAGATTGATCAACTAGTAGACATACTGCCCTTGTAGAGCCTTTGATGAGAAAATTATTGCCTCTGGATGTAAGAATGTAGTATTTGGAAGAATGATATTAGGATCAGATCAAGATGTTAATTTCTGGAGTATAAAGGCTAGACAGATGAATTTCTAATAATATTATTGATAATAAAAATAAAAACTGAAAATTTATTTTCAGTCTTTTTTGGAGATCAATTAACTGTTGGATTGAATAATAGCAATACTAAATATGGGATATATTGAGTGCCATAAAATATTAGATCAATGAGTAGACATATTAACATGTGGAATCTTTGGCATAGAATGAGCAAATTGCAAAAACACAGGAGAGATTAGATGACTTTCAGTCTTCCTTGGAGATCAGTTAACTGTTGGATTGAGTGATGGCGATACTTAAATATGGGATATATTGAGTGACAAAAGATTGGATCAACAAGTAGACATTTTGCTTGTGTAGAATCTTTGACATGGAACAAGCAAATTTTTGCTTCTGGATGTAAGAATGTATTATTTGGAAAAATGATATTAAGGTCGGATCAAGATGTTAATTTCTGGAGTGCATGGCTAGATAGATGGCTTTCTAATAATAATAATAGATGGTAGAAATAAAAATAGAAAATATATTTCCAGTCTTCATTGGAGTAATGGCAATACTCAAATATGAGACATATTGAGTGCATAAATGAGATTGGATCAATGAATTGACATAGAACAAGCAATTGTTGCTTATGTGGAAGATTGATATTAAGATCGGATCAAGATGTTAATTTCTGATGTGAAGTCTAGATGGATGACTTTATAATAATACTGATAATAGTATAAATAAAAATTGAAAACTTCCTTGGAGATCAGTTAACTATTGGATCGGGTTATAGATGCTGGTTGCAATTCTTGGTGATGGTTGCAACCATATTTGCGACATATAAAATGGTTTGCAACACCTGGTTTCAACCACCTTTGCGACCACTTTGGTTTCCTTTTTTGCATTGCGACATGGAACACTAGATTGGGTGATGCTGATACTTAAATACAGGACATATTGAGTACATAAATTTATTAGATTAATGAGCATACTGCTTGTGTAGAACATTTGACATGGAATTAGCAAATTGTAGTATTTGTAAAGAATGATATTAGGGTTAAATCAACATGAATACAAACACAGAAGAGATTAAATGATTTTCTAATTACATTGATGCAAAAATAAATATATTTTCTATAGGGTTAGAGTAATGGTGTTACTCAAATATGGGATATATTGAGCACACAAAATATTAGATCAATGAGTAGATATACTGCCCATGTAGAGCCACTGATAAGCAAATTGTTGCTTCTGGATGTAAGAATGATAGGATTTGCTAAATATAAATTTGCAGGATTGCTTAATTGATGGTGAACAACTCCATACATTATACAAGTCTGTATATATATAATATTATAATGTGATGAAACCTACCTCCAAATTGGAGATGTAGCAACAGATAAACAAATTTATTTCTGGGCAGGATTAAGATGTCAGTATAACTTGAAACAATTGATATCTAAGGAAATATTATTATTTCACAGGTGTCCAAATCCTTCATTAAAAAAATTTAATGATGTTCAAGCAATCTGAGTCATATTCTAAATTAATCTTTGAGTCCTGAAGAAAAGCTCTTCATGAGCAATTCACAAGCCAAATAACTTAAGAAGCTCACAAGTTGGCACATAATCTGGTTTATGAGGAGCTTCAGGTGAGAGAAATAATGTTAATAATAATTAAAAGAAGGATCTATGAATTTATTATGTCATTGAACTTACATTAATCGATCTATTAATAAAACTGCTTTTTTAACAAGTTCTGAACCAGAAGATAGTGGAGAGGATATAGATGGTGATGATGGCACTGATAATAAGGATAATAATGATAATCTTTTTTTTAAAAAATTTAAGACCTGTCAAAGAGAATACAATGACAATCATGCTCAAAGAACTGAAATGACAAGTTGTGGACTGATAATCACCATCATTTTTTCTAAAAAAGCCCTCTCTTTTATTAATACCCATACATAGTAATCACTTCTATTTGTTTTTTTTTCCTTTGGCTTTATGATTAAATAATGTATTTCTGAAAAAATGAGATTTTTTTTTGCTGCTAGAATAGAAAAAATAATATTAAAACATTGATAACTTCTTAGTTATGAGTTTTAATTATATTAATTTTATTATATTGTAAATAAATATACATGAAGTCATAATGGTTGAAATTACATCACACAACAGGCCAAACATACAGAAAATTGATCAAAAGCTTCAAATCTTGTTAATATATGGCTATTTTAAATAAAACAACTACCATACCAATTCTCTTAATGAAGTAAGTTTATGGAAATTGTTTTTCGAATTTTGATTGGCCATTCAAAGATTTTTTTTTGAATACCAAAAACCAATAATCTTACATAGAAAATTTTATTTAAAAAAGAGTTAATATATTCTCTTGAATATATAGTTTATTACTCCATCTTCATCTGAAAAGGATCACACATTAGTTTTTTCCTTCAATATGAGCCATAGTTTGGCTTGAATTTTTGATTATTTGCTATATTTTTTTTTAGTACAGTGCCCAGATCTTTAATTCTAATTATACCCATGATGGTGAATACTAGCTAAGAATTTAAAAATGTTTGTTTGAAGATGTAGTGGCAAATATCCAGAGAATTAACTGTGGCCATGTAAATCTGACTCACAAACAACAAATGAATGATAAGCAGGTAAAGAAGTAAATATATATACATACATATACAAAGTTTGTCATGGACTTTATTTATATACAAAAATTTTACAAATTAATTTGTAATTATAATATATTTCATGATACTATTTATTAATTTTATTAATTTTAATAACAAGATTCCTGATGAATGATAACTCAAACATTTCATCAGTATATTTAACCATTATGAAAAAGTTATTGAGTTTTTATGGTAATTTTATGATTATAATTTGAAGCTATTGATTATTTTTTGATAGACTCATAAAGCAGTCAAAAATAAACATAATACATAATTTTGGAGGTTATATGCCCATTTAATAAAGCCTTTGCCAAGTTTTCTTGACAAAAAAGCATTATTTTTAATTATTTTTTTTCCAAAGAAAAGATCGGCATAAAATTAGCCAATCATTTTTGTTTTGATTGTTTATAATTACAGTATTTAGAAATTCCATATTTGGTAACAACCCTGACTGTAATATGACCATTTCAAACTTTTTGAGGCTCAAAGTCAAATGGCCAAAAATTATTGTAAACAATAAAAATTATGGATCATAATAAAATATTTCTGACTTTTTGATAAATGTATTTGCTGAAAAATTGCAAACTTTTACAAATCAATATAGTAAAAACTGCAAAAATTAAAATTTAGGTTGCTTTTTGTCCAGAGTGCCATTTCAAACCTCAAAAGGTGTTTTCAGTTTCGTGTAACATGAATGCAAAAATTTAACTATCATTAAAAAAAATCAAAAAATAGTAATGTGATGACGATCAGATGATGACATAATATATAATATATAATGAATATCCCGACAAAATTGGTAAAACGTTATTGGGTATAAAACTCTGCAAATAGGGAGATATATCATTATCACATGGCAACGTTAAAGTATATTATTGGGAAAAAAAAAATTTGTTTTTACTTTCCCAATAATTTTTGGGGTTAAAAAGGTTATTCGAGGGAATATTAATAAATACTTGCTGCTGGGTTCTAAAAAAGATGGTTTTATTTATATGGCTTTTGTTTTTGGGATGTACCTCGAGGGTTCACTGAGATATGATTAGCTTTTAGTAGATTTTCGTGTTCTGTATGTGACCTTCAAGAGGCGCGATGCATGCATGTATGGTGTTGAGCGCACATGTCCTGTTTTCTTAAAAACGCGGCCTAGCGGATCCAAGAATATTGAGTTATTTCAATTAATGATTGTTACTCTCTTTATTGACACGAAGTCGTCGGTCCCCACATTATGAATATGACAGTTGCGCAGAATTGGAGTCTGTTTAAATTAGGTAAGGTTTTCTTAACCAAAATATCCAGCTCCTGAGAGCCCCAGGCAAGGCGGGGTGATCTTAAAGAAGGTTTTATAATTGTTGCTGGTCATGGCATCGTCCATGATTACCCTTCTGCCCTGTAAGGTGGCGATTATAAGAGCATCTTGCACGGAGGAGTTTTTGGGGAGTTACCTTGAGATATATAGAGCGTAAATATCTTGATTATGTGATGCCCCGAATGATCACCCAGGATTTTTGTTCTCTGTGGACTCTCAAGAGGCGTATGAGGGCGATGCGCACATATCCCCGTTTTCTCAAAACTCTTGTGGATACAAGAAATTGAACTTCTTTTACTTACCAGTAATTATTGGCCAATTACTGACGTCTCTCTCTCTAAAGTTGGTATCTACCAACTTTAGATATGGTTCTTTTTTTAATAATAGAATCATTTTTTCGGCACGAAGTCGTCGGTCCTCTTTATTATGAATGTCGGTTGCGCACGAAGAGTCGTTGGTCTTCCTCATTATGAATGTTGGTTAGCACAGAATTGGAACTTTTTAAATTAGGTAAGGTTTTCTTCACCGAAATATCCAGCTCCAGTGAAGGTTTTATAATTGTTGCTGGTCATGGAGATGTCCATGATTACCCTTCTGCCCCTGCGGTTGGCATAAAAGATTGCGAACCAATTTTATATGCAGGGTCTGGAGTTTTTGGGGACGTACCTTGATCGCCTGGGATTTTTAATCTCTGTGGCTTTCAAGAGGCGATGCGCACATATCCTCGTTTTTCTCAGATAAACTAGAGTTTTTGGGGACGTACCTTGATCGCCTGGGATTTTTAATCTCTGTGGCCTTCAAGAGGCGCATGAGGGCGATGCGTACATATCCTCGTTTTTCTCAGATAAACTCCTTTGCAGATACAAGAAATTGAATTCTTTTACTTACTCAGTAGTTATTGGCAATTACTGACTCTCTCTCCCTAAAGTTGGTATCTACAACCAACTTTAGGTTTATTTTTTAATATATATTAGAGTCGTTCCTTTCGGAATAAAAGTTGTTGGTCCTTCTCCTTTCGGCACGAAGTCATTGGCCCTCCTTCTTTACATCTCCTTTTGGCACAGAAATTTAAACATTATTGTAGGCATATTAACTATTGTCTGATATTGAATGATGGGTTTAAGAACACTTCTTCTTTTATCGACTTTAGTGTTCATAAAATATATTGATTAGTAATCATTGTGTATAACTAATCGAAAGGAGAACGTTGTGTATACTTACCTGCTAGGTAAACTTAACAACAATCATCAATTTGCCAAGAGCACTGTGAAAATGTCGTAATTTTATTTATTGTGATAATTCGCAAGTGAATTGGCATTGAAGGATATGTTGAATCAAAAAAATGATCATAAATTTTTTGAGCCAACAAATCTAGAAAAACTTGAAGGCAACGTCGCTAACAACACAAACGCTTGGCTGCCACAAGCCAATTTCCCTGTCGCAACTCTTTTGGTACCCCTAGTCTCAAACATCGAGGATCTAAAGGGTCCACGGAATATACATCCACACCATTCGTTAGGGGAGGCTTGTACCTCTTTAAGCCGTCCACCTATTCTTAAAAAAAAAATGATGTAATCCCAGCAAACTCCCCACCTGACTAATTTTAAGAGAAAGAAGCGATAAAGGTAGTGGTATTTCACTATTGTGCCGGAACACTCCCACTTATTCTACATCCTCAATGCTTCCTCCCCCAGGTCAAACTGGAGTCAAGTTCAACAGGGTCTTTTTCTCCCGCTGATTTTGCCAAGCCCATTCCCTTGGCTGTGGTTTCGCTAGATAGTAGATAGGGACAGTCGATCATTATAAATTATCCGTACCAGTTCTAATTGCTAAACACATTGTTGCTAATATGCCAGCACTTAGAGCCAAATCTTTTTCCCGAAGTTACGGAGTAAAACTGAGTTCCCTTATCTACTTTGTTCTACCAACTAGAGGCTTTCACCTTGGAGACCTGCTGCGGTTATCAGTACGACTAGGCGTGAGAATAAATCTTTCCCTTGGTTTTTCAAGGATCATTGAGAACGCACCGGACTCGACCATAAGCGTCAAGCTCTTCCAGTAATGGCACCCTATCTTCGATTAATTCGATTCCAGGGTGACATCATAACTGTTAAAAAGAAAAGATAACTCTTCCCAGGGCTCTCACTGATGTCACCAAGTTCACTTGACGTTACCGTATTAATTATCCACGTCCTAGTGCAGGAATATTAACCTGCTTCCCTTTCGATAGGCTGGCGATGAATCGCCTTTTTAAAACGGAATTACCATATCTTAGGATCGACTAACCCATGTCCAACTGCTGTTCACATGGAACCTTTCTCCACTTCAGTCTTCAAAGTTCTCATTTGAATATTTGCTACTACCACCAAGATCTGCACTAAAGGTTGTTCGACCCGAAATCACTTTCAGGGCTTCTTAACAAACCTTCACGCCTGCCTACTCGTTAGAGCTTCACTATAACCCTAACGGTGAGGTATGGGTATCACACTTGAGCGCCATCCATTTTCAGGGCTAGTTCATTCGGCAGGTGAGTTATTACACACTCCTTAGCGGGTTCCGACTTCTATGGCCACCGTCCTGCTGTCTATATGAACTAACACCTTTTTGATATCTAAATGAGCGTGAATTTTGGCACCTTAACCTCACGTTCGGTTCATCCCGCATCACCAATTTTGTTTACCAAAAATGGCTCACTAGAAACTCTTGTATCAATTACATTAACAAGTTTCTGCTATCCTGTGGGAATCTTCGGCAGGAACCAGCTATTAGATGGTTCGATTAGTCTTTCACCTCTATACCCAATTTCGGCGAACATTTGCACACCGGACTACTACAAGTTTCCACTAGAGTTCTTCCTCTAGCTTCACTCCATTCAGGCATAGTTACCATCTTTCGGGTCCTAACAGATATGCTCTTAAATGGTCGATAGCCATTCTCCCCCCGGATTTACTACCCTTATAAAAAAATATAGATATTTAAAGTTGTCCAGAGTTGTCCAGTGCTGTCCAGAGTTGTTCGGAGTTGTTGAGAGTTGGAACAGCAAATTTATTGCTCTTAAGAGAGAGAGATATATAAAAAAAAATAGGGATACGGGGGAATAGGTGGGAACAATCGCCATTGTTGGACGCGTTTGAGTTTCTACACTCTAACACTCGCATATATGTTAGACTCCTTGGTCCGTGTTTCAAGACGGGTCGTTTAAAGCCATTTCGTTAACATCCTTAACGAATTTGCACCACCTGACTAACCACCCCTATAATTAGCGGAACGCACCATATATATGATAACTAAAGAGGGGCGATCAGACCAGTTTGAGCAGCCCTAAAGGTATTCGTTGCAAACCTCAATCCCGACCACCATATTCCGCTTAAAGTTTATCACACTCCCAAGGAGCCCGATCCCTTTAGCCTTTTTATGACAGTCAAAATTGATGTTAACCAGCCGATACAAAAATGCACCCCACACAAGTAATTGAATGTCGACTATGGCGGTTTTTAGGCTCGCCAATGCGCTAATTGCCTTGATGCGTAAGCTGATTTTGTACCGGTTCCACTAACTTCAAACGTTTCCCTTTCAACAATTTCACGTACTTTTTAACTCTCTTTTCAAAGTTCTTTTCATCTTTCCCTCACGGTACTTGTTCGCTATCGGTCTCTCGCCAATATTTAGCCTTAGGTGATATTTACCACCCATTTGGAGTTGCAATACCAAACAACTCGACTCTTTGAAAGCGTATCGTAGATGGTATCGTAAATGAACGCATGCCGGCACAAACGGGATTGTCACCCTCTATGATGTCCTATTCCAAGGAACTTGTTACCAGACATACGCCCAACCAAGAAAACGCTTCTTCAAACTACAATTCAACCTTGTAAACAAGGCTGATTTAAAATTTGAGCTCTTCCCTCTTCACTAGCCGTTACTAGGGGAATCCTTGTTAGTTTCTTTTCCTCCGCTTATTATATTTAAGTTCAGCGGGTATTCTTGCCTGATTTGAGATCAATTGTTTTTTTCTCTACGATGATACTTACTACTCACTTTAAGGCATAAATAAATCTATATTATTTAATAACCCAATTCCACATTCAAATCCAATCGATGATTGGGCATTCATTGCAATCATTTGAATATGATAATATTTTCTGACACTCAAACAGGCATACTCTCATATTACCAGAGAGTGCATTTTGCGTTCAAAAATTCAATGATTCACGTTTTGCAATTTACATGACTTATCGCAATTTGCTACGTTCTTCATCGATGCGAGAGCCAAGAGATCCGTTGTTGAAAGTTATTATTATTTATATATATATATACAAGATATATATTTTTTTTATAAATGTTTTATAAAGAGTGGTAGGTTTTGAATACACATTTTATTTTATATATATATTAATAAAAATATATATTATTTTAAAATGATCCTTCCGCAGGTTGACCTACAGAAACCTTATCATGACTTTTTACTGTCGAAAATGCATAGCTTGATTCAACTTCTTAGCCAAGGTCCGCAAATATATAAATAAGCAACCGCCCATCCGATGACCTCGCTACGCATACAATTCCGATAGCAACGACGGGCGGTATGTACAAAGAGCAGGGACATAATCAACGCAAGTTGATGTCTTGCGCTTACTAGGGATTCCTCGTTGAAGAGCATTTAATTTCAATGCTCTATCCCCACCACGATAAAGTTTCAAAAGATTGCCCATACCTTTCGGTAAAGGTTAGTAGTTACTTGTTGACTTTATCAGTGTAGCTTGCATGCGGCCCAGACCACTAAGGATGTCATAGACCTGTTATTACATCGAACTTCCATCGGCCAAAAACCGATAGTCCCTCTAAGAAGCTCTCAAACCTGATAAAAAACCAGACTTAATAACTTACTATTTAGAGGTAAGACGTTAAGAACGGCCATGCACCACTAGACATAGAATCCTGACCTTTCTCCTATGTCAATCATGACTATGGCTGGATCTGGAAGTTGCAAGCAGGCTCCACCCCTGGTGGTACTCTTCCGTCAATTCCCTTAAGTTTCAGCCTTGCGACCGTACTCTCCCCGGAACCCAAACACTTTTAGTTTCCCGTAAGGTACCAAACAAGTCGTTAAAAAATGAACTTTGTCTGATTCCTAGTCGGCAAAGTTTATGGTTAAGACTACGACGTACATAAATCGTCTTCGATCCCCTAACTTTCGTTCTTGATTAATGAAAACATCCTTGGCAAATGCTTTCGCAGTAGTTAGTCCTCAATAAATCCAAGAATTTCACCTCTGACTATTGAATACTAATGCCCCCAACTATCCCTATTAATCATTACGTGGTCCTAAAACCAACAAAATAGAACCATCGTCCTATTTTATTATTCCATGCTAATGTATTCAAGCAAAAATGCCCGCTTTAAACACTATAATTTTTTCAAAGTAAAAGTCCTAGTTCATTGAAACACCCAAGAGCATCCCAATTCACCAGAAGGTGAGAAATTGGTTACACACCGATTCACTGATAATCACCATCATTTTTTCTAAAAAAGCTCTCTCTTCTATTAATACCCATACATAGTAATCACATCTATTTGTTTTTTTTTCCTTTGGCTTTTTGAAAAAATGAGATTTTTTTTTGCTGCTTGAATAGAAAAAATAATATTAAAACATTGACAACTTCTTAGTTATGAGTTTTAAGTATATGAATTTTTATTATTATTATTATCTTTTAAGTCAATAT